>JNEK01001110.1:0-23333 GCA_000697295.1 Mucor indicus B7402 | reverse complement strand
TTTTTTTTTTTTTTTTTTTTTTTTTTGAGTGTTATTTATTGATCTCGAACAAAGATATCATTATCTTCCCCGGATCGAAAACAGATAACAATTGATATACATTTCCTTCCGGTACCTAGTCCAACACGTGGAGCCGCCAAAAGATTTTAATGAAAAATTTTTTTTTCGGGAAAGAAAAAACTTGCCACTTTTTTATTAAAGACCCGTCTTCTTTTTTTTTACCATGGTCTTTTATGCTATTGATGTAGTACATTTATGCTGAATTAACTCAGCAACAAAATTTTACAGAAAGCAAACATAAGCAGTACATACGTTAATAATAAGATATATAACAGTTATAAAAAATAGCAGTTTATAGTCTATAAAACCAAAAAAAAAAAAAAAAAAAAAAAAAAAAAAAAAAAATGGAAGGAGAAAAAAAAAAAAAAAAGGAAAAAGAAAGTGATATTTTTTTCTGTGATATTTAAAGGAGATCCAGAACTTTAAGGGGGGGAGGCACTATTGTTACCGTCACTTATTATGCATAATTATTGTTCTTTGGTTGACTTCAACTTAATTCTCTTTCTATCGACACAGTTGTCTGATCTTTAAGGGAACACGTCAATATTGATTAAAATGATCAGCCTTTATGATTGATATGTTGTGGTCCTACAGAAGCCCAATAATAATGACCTGTACAGAAGAGCACTATATACAGCTTGAAGTGACCTCAATTATGCAGAGGATATCAAAAAATAAGAAGTATTAGCCCCTCTCATATACAGAAAACCAAAAAGTGATTGTAATGGCCAAGAAATCAGGTAATAATATACACATAAAGTCGCGTGATGCCAGTGCTTCAAGAAGGCTGATTTATGTTATTTATAGCTGTTACATGCATGTAAGTTGATCGCCTATCTGTTTCTCTTTTCGTTTACTAAAATTTAATAATGGCATTTTGATTTTCGTGCGTTAGAGTGGACTCAGTATGTCATCTTGATATTGTTAAAAAGTCTCTTTGTATAAATGCTGCACCTGATAATAGCGGCTTGCTAGAGATTTTTTTTACAGCGTAACCCCGCTGGATTATTAGGTTAGAACAGTGCTTCATTTTACGATTTATTACTATGTACAACGGTTTTCCTGCTTAATATGCTCCTGTTTTTACAAGTCAGAGCGTAAATTTTAAGCTGAAAAAGAACGTCATTTTTAGAAAAAAAAATTCAGTGGCGTCGAAATTCAAGTTTTTCTTTTTTTATTTCTCGTAATCTATTAATTATAATGTCTGCAGTAAGTAGCCATTGGATGCAACACCAAAATAACCTTATCTTAACAACTCTCATCATAGTTTGTTCCTGTTAATCCTAAACCTTTTCTTAATGAACTTACTGGTAAACCAGTTGCAGTTAAATTAAAGTGGGGTGGTGAATATCACGGCTACCTTGTTTCTGTCGACAATTATATGAACCTCCAAGTAAAGTAAAATAACAAATTGTACGCGTTTTAAAGTAACTCACTCTTTCTAGTTGGCCAACACTGAAGAATTTCAAAACGGTGTGTCCGTTGGTACACTTGGTGAAGTTTTAATTAGGTATTCTTTAAAGAGAAAAACTCACGAAAATGAGAAACGTACTAAATTGCCTACTTATTAGATGTAATAACGTTCTTTACATTCGTGGAAATGAAGAGGAGGATGCAGATGTTAAAATGGATTAGAGAATCAGCTAAAGAAAGAAAGAAAATCCCAACACGATGCCATTAGCAATAAAAAAAAAAAAAGATTGTGAATACTTGTTATTATAAATGAGGTGTTTTTTTTATTGATTAACTACAAGATGTATAGGGGGATATTATTTCTGTCTAGTAGATTGATTTTTATTTCGTAAAACGACAGCATTTGTAGGTTGTGAGAAGATGACTTTTTTGGCTTGAGTGGAGAAGGGCGTAGAGTTTCTAAACCAAGAAGACAGTACAGAGAGCTTAATGCGAAGAGAAACAGGCAACGCATTACTCAATTTGAACTCGTTTGTGTTAGTCTTTTGTAACGGCCAAGATTTGATTTCGGTGAGCTGATGTGGAACACCTAAAACTTGACTTTCCACCATGATTTCATAAAGAACGATTCTCCAAGAACCACCTGTTTTCACCCAGTCATAAATATCAATAATTTCTTCTGCTCTGTCTTTCATTCGTTTCAAAGCAAGTTTCGATATTGAATTCAATAAATTATAGGCCAAATGGACTTTATCCATGGGCGAAAGTTCAAAGACATTACATTTTGCACTTATAGCTGTATCAATATTATTTGCTAATGTTTGATATTCTGAAGAGAGACGGACATTAATGACAAGAGATCGAGTTGGTTTATCCAATATTTCAAAGCTTGAAAACTCTGGCGGTTTTAATAATTGTCTTGATTTGATTTCCTGATCAATAACATTAACCAGTTCGTCAACAGTGTTCCATTTAGTTGAAAAATCTCGACCTCTTTCAATTAATACTCTATTCAAAATTGATATATGAGCTGGTGTACTATGGGCTTGGTTTGGGCCAAATTGAACAAGTGTTTTATCTTGAAACTGCTTAAGTGATAGCTGAATAGGCGTATCAGGATTTGGTTCCAAGTATAAAACAAAAGATCGTCTTGCCTCTCTTAATCGATGTGGTGCAGGCGTATTTGATGAAGTCATTTTAAACTCTTCCAATTTAAATTCAGTGAAACTAGGCACATCATTGTCATTGTATTTCTCTTGATTTCCAGGAGCACTGATAGTTGATCGAGTATCAATGACTTCCGAAAAAGGCATCCTTATTTATCGTATGAAAATTATAAAGAAGTAAAACACTTTGAAAAAAAAAATTTTTTTTTTTTTTTCGTTATATTGGTTATTGCTACACAAGAACGAGGCAAAATGTAATGATATAATCAGATTTGGTAGTAGAATATGTGCTATCTAAGTTTGAGCTAACTTTGAAGGTAATGTGTGTATAATAAAAAGGAGTGAAAATTAGCTTAGCAGTAACAAGAGCAAAGACTTTTCTATCGTTGTAATAAAAGAGAGATTCAGAGCGGAGATGTTAAAGATGATTAGTTGGCCGCGATTATTATATATGGTGTTGTAATTATTCCTCTAGAATATCCGGATAATTAGTATTTATTGATGACATATGCTTGCCACTCCAGCACGTTCTTTTACATTTTCTGCCTCGAAGCTGTATAGAAAAAAAATATCAGGTGGCTTTTCTTTCGTTTTACAAAAAAAGAATAGCCATTATTTGTTATGTAAACACGCGAAATTAGAATAAATCGAAAGAAGAAGAAACTTTCTCTACTGCTCTATTAAACACCAAAGTTTTAATTATACCATTTGTTCTATCATTTCTCATCTTCACATGAAAATTATAAAAATAGTAAATTTATATATTTTTATCTGTATACTTTTTTTTTAAAAAAAAAAAGAAGAAAAAACCGGTAGAATTTATATAAGATTTAGCGATGACATAGCCATTATGATGATAATTTATATAGTAAAACGCGTATTTCTATTGGTTATTTCTATTTTTCAATTTTACTATTGTTGAATGACACAAATAACTTTTTCCAGTATAAATTGATCTGCTGCATGACATAATTTTTTTACTTTTTTCTTCTTTCTTCTTCACATTAAATCATGTTTAACGAACTTTTCCTCAAACAACAAACTGCTCCCACTGTGCAAGTGGATAAAGAAAACCATATCTATCGTAGTCGTCACGCTGAACATGGGTTCGTGCAAACACCTTTGGTTCCCAAATTGAACAAGAACGAATGTACTATCGATCGTGTTTGGAGCGAAGTTGTTGACTCTAATAGCTATAAGCCTGTATTCGGTTATAGACCTCTTATCAAGGTAATTTATTTTGTCTTTCAAAAGGCGTATCGTGTAATAACGTGTATGTATATAGATTCATCAAAAAGAATCTAAGCCCAAGAATGATCAAGACAAACCCAAGAAATGGTCTTACTTTGAGCTAGGTAACTATGAATGGCTCAATTACCGTGAAGCAAACGAAAGAGTTCAAAAGGTCGCCATCACACTTCAAAAGCATGGTTTGAAGCATGGCGATATTGTTATTTTATTCTGTAAAACAAGGCAAGACAAAAAAAAAAAAAAAAAAAAAAAAAAAAAAAAAAAAAAAACTCACGCGTGCAATGACTGTGTTCTTTTTTTTTTTTTTTTTTTTTTTACTTAGAGCTGAATGGATGATCACCGCCTTAGGTATTTAATGATACAGATGAGAATTTCCACAGTTGTTACTCACATTTTTTTAGCATGTTTCACACTTGGTTTGGTTATCACTACCGCCTATGATTCAATGCCCGCTGACGCTGTCAACCATATTATTAAAGAAACAGACGCAAAAGCCATCTTCACTGAGGTAATATCCAATTCCCTTCTGTAGAGCAACTCTAATATGATGTATAGGCTTCATTATTTGGCACTTTAAACAAAGCTTATAAAGAACTTGAAAAAACCGCTCAACCCAAGTTTGTCTTCTGGGCTGGTCAAGAATTTGAAGGGACTGAAGAAATTAAAAAGTTCAAGAACGAAAAAGCAGATGACGTAGAAATTGCTCACTTTCAAGAAGTCGTCGATAATGCATCTACAGAAGAGACAGCCCAACCTACACAAAAGCCCAAACCTGATGATCTTGCTTTGATTATGTATACCTCCGGTTCTACAGGCGCTCCTAAGGGTGTTGAATTGACACATGCAAATATTATCGCCGCCATGGGTGCTGCCCAATACCTGGTCATTGAATTTTTAGAAAACGAAAACCACTCATATGTTGGTTTCTTACCTTTGGCCCATGTACTTGAATTCATTGTCGAGTTGCTTATGGTATCTTTAGGCATCCCTATTGGTTACGCCAGTATACGTACCCTTATGAATGATTTCGTCACAGGCACTAACGGTGAAGGTAAGGGTGAGGGTGATTTGAAAGCATTAAAGCCTACTATTATGGCTGGTGTCCCTGCTGTATGGGAAAAGATCAAGAAAGGTGTTGAGTCTCAATTGGATAAACAACACTGGGCAGTAAAGAAAGTTTTTGAAGGTAAGCTATATCTATTTATAGGAGAGGGTTATGTGTTTCGCTAAAAAAGAGTGTTTCAATCATTGATAGCTGCTATTGAATTCAAATGGAAGATGTTACAGATGTTTGGCAAGTCCAATGCTATTACTGATACCTACGATGCTATCCTCTTCAATTCTATTCGCGATGTAACTGGTGGTAACTTGAAATACTGTCTCTCCGGTGGTGCACCTGTGTCTTTTGAAACACAAAAATTCATCACCTCCACCTTATGTTTTATGCTTCAAGGCTATGGGTAATTGCAATTGTTATATTCAGTGTTATGAGACGAGAATCTAACCTTAATGTGTTAATGAATAGCCTCACCGAATGCTGTGGTTTGGGTGCTGTGACACTTCCTAGTCTCGGTATTACCACTGGTATCATTGGTCCCCCTTCTCCATCTATTGAATTCCGCTTTGTTGATGTTCCAGAAACCGACTACAAGGCTGAGAACAATGAAGGTGAACTCTGGCTCCGTGGTCCTTCTCTTATGCGTGGATACCACAAGAGACCTGATCTCACCAAGGAAGCCATTACCGAAGATGGTTGGTTCAAGACTGGTGATATTGCTCGCTTAAATTCTGACGGAACCTTTGCTATTTTCGACCGTGCAAAGAATTTGGTCAAGTTGTCCCATGGTGAATACATTGCTTTGGAAAGCTTAGAGTCTAAATACCGTAACTCTGGTAGCATCAAAAACATTTGTCTGATTGCTGATAGTGACAAGTCCTACATCATTGCTGTTGTTGAACCCCAAGATGATAACGTTGATAAGGATGAACTTTTGAAAGAACTCCAAAAGACTGCTGCTGCTGCTGGCTGTAGCCGTGTTGAAACGGTTCAAGATATTGTTGTTACTCGTCATAAGGACTGGGCAAAGGAATTCATGACCACCAGTGGAAAGATTAAGCGTAGAGATGTCGTTAAGGGTAACCAGGAAGAAATTGACAAGATTTACAAGTAAATGGGCCCCATGTATATTAGAAAAGAATTGGGGTTTACACTACAAGAATACCATAACCATCATTTAAAATAAATTACAAATGCATTAGGCTACCATATTTGTTTCCTGCCTGCGCAAAATCGTTGTAAAAGGAAAAAATTACCCCATTTAAGGTTATGTGCGTTTTCTTTCTTTTTTATCATGTAAGTTTTAGGGGTATTTAAACTTTAGCTTTAATTTTCTATCTCTCTTTTTTTTTTCTCATTGTAATTACAAAACAATGGTTCAGTGGCTTTCTTTAACTGTTTCTTGCTTGGCTCTTCCTTTAATTCAAGCATTTGAGCTTCCTGATCAATTTCCTTTTTCCGTTCAATTCAAACACAAGCAAGATGCATTGGAACATGCCAACAAACTTCTTAGCCGTCATCCAGTTATTGACACGCACAATGACTTACCCATGTAAGAGACTCATGACTAAATTGTCCTTCATATTGACCCTTAAAAAACAGGAACCTGGCTTTTGACTATAATGGAAAAATCAATCACTTAAACTTTACTCATTTTGACTGGGGACATACTGATATTGAACGTCTTCGTCAAGGCCATGTTGGTGGTCAAGTGTGGAGTATCTATTACGATTGTGACAAAACGGAAGAAAACCAAGTTTTGAGAGCAATGGAAGCCATTGATGTGGTTAAACGAATGGCAGCACGCTATCCTAAATCATTTCAATTTGTTACAAATAGCCGCGACTTTAAACGTGCCATGCACCATGGACGTGTTGCTTCTGCTATGGGCATGGAAGGCGGCCAAATGATTGATAGCTCTATGGTTGCTCTTCGTCAATTTTACGAACTTGGCATTCGATATATGACTGTAAACACTATTTCTTTCGTGCTGTAATCACTAACTCTAATATTTCTTTGTATTACATAATAATTTAGTTGACTCATAATTGCCATACTCCCTGGGCCGAGTCATGCTGTGACAGTAACCCACCACCTTTTGAAAAGGGTTTGGGCTTGACTGAATTCGGTAAAAAGATTGTGCTTGAAATGAATAGACTTGGTATGATGGTGGATATCTCTCACGTCTCTCATGCCACTATGAATGCAGTGCTCAATGTCACTCGTGCACCTGTCTTATTCTCCCACTCGTCAAGCAATGCTATTTGCGATATTGAAAGGAACGTACCCGATAGTGTTTTAGAACGTTTAGAAGAAACAGACGGTGTTGTCATGGTTAACTTCTACAATCACTTTGTTCAGTGCGATCCTGAAAAGGAAGTAACTGTGAAGGATGTCGCTGACCATGTCGAACATATTGCTACTGTGGCCGGTCATCATCGTGTTGGTCTTGGTGCTGATTATAATGGTATCGATGTCGCACCTGTAGGCCTTGAAGATGTCTCTCGTTACCCTGCTCTCTTTGCTGAATTGATTAACCGTGGTTGGAGCGATGAAGACTTGATTGGTCTTGCTGGTAAAAACTTCCTACGTGTTTGGAAAAAGGTTGAAGATGTCAAGTATGACATTGCTAGAACTAAAGAATTACCTTCAGAAGCTAAATTAAACGATCCTTGAAAATAAAAATAAATATTTCTGTACAATTATTTATAATTATTACACAAAACTGGATTAAATGTTGGAACAAAGCGACAATCCTAAAGCCTTTTCCTTTAATCGTGTTAATAGTTTTACAGGATGAGTACCTTCAAATCTAAGAAAAACGCCAGCATTTTTTCTATTAATTTTTCACGACAACAACAGGTAGAAGTGCTATGCTAATAAAAAAAAAAAGTCAAACCATCATTATTATTCTAGAACTACATGAGGAGAAAAGCTGAAAGACGATGACGAGTAGAAAGGCTGCTACTAGGTCAGGTCACGTGACTTTGTCTATTTTTAAAAAGTTAAATTAAATTTTGGTTTAAAAAGTCACACAAGCCTTCTTGGCTCAGATGGCAGAGCGTCTGCCTAGTAAGCAGAAGGTCGGCGGTTCGATTCCGCCAGAAGGCATTCTTTTTTATATTTGATATTTTCGTGAGACGTTTGTAGTGAAGGCTAATGTACGGTATCTTCTTTGGTAATAATGACATTTAATCAATATAATAATAGTTGGGGTGATGGGAAAGTGATTAAAGTATTTATTTTCTTTTCTTATGGATGAGAGCTTATTCAGAATATTAAAATACTTTTACATAGTATGCACAAACAATAACGCGTTTTGTTGTCAATGTCATTATCCATGCCTCATCATTCTACTGAAACTGGCAACTTCCTTTTTTTTTTTTTTTAACTTGCTATACTCTAGTTATAAGGCAGGCATGTTCTTGAACTAGAGTGGATATTAACAGACTGGTTTTTGTTTTTCTCGAGTTTTCGACCTGTAAGAACTAAGATGGAAAGTATAATATATAAGTAAGACATAATAATTTTAAGATATATAAAGAAAACAAAAGATAACATTTTCTTTCTTTCTACTCAATAAAAAAAAAAAGGTATGTCACAACAACCAAAGCAAGAATCTTCTTCTGGTGTCAAAAGTTCCATGACTAAAAACGACGCTGCACGTATACAATCTACCCAAGCCAAGAACGGTCGTGATACAGGCAAGCATTCCTTTACAAGTAGAGCTCAATCTGCAGCCGACAAGAACGCTAATACAAACTCTTCTGGTGCTGGTAAAAAATCCTCCCAATAAGAAACTTTTCCTCTTGCATTTTACTTCATTAAGGCTTTTCTCTTTTTGCTTTGTTTATGAACAAATAAAAAATACTTGTTTTTTACAAGAAGTTTGCTTATAACACCAGTTGTATTTCTTGATGTTATAATAATAATGCAAGGGAAAGCATAAATTTTGCATACATGTACAGAAAAATATAATCGTGAGGCTTTGTCTTCAGTTGTATAAATATCTATTAATACATAAACAAAGGATTGTACCTCTTTTGAAAAAAGTCCTCCGACTGTACGGCATTGCTATTTTTGATTTATCAGATTCTCATTTTTGTGGTACCGTACAACTTCAGGGAGGGTCTGAATATATCAGGTAATATATTTATGCAAATGATGATTCATAAATTGAGTTATTGGCTACCTTACGCCTTGAGGGATGTGAACAAAAATCACCTTTAATAAAAAGGAGTAAAACTAGAAATATCTAATAGGAAAATCGATGGATGGCGTTACGGATTATTATAAAATAGGATAGGGCTTTTAGTCTAGGTCAGCATACAAGTGATATGTTAAACTTTGTTCACCATTATTATTGTTCCATTTTAGCTCGGTGACATGGTTGCTTCTATTAAATGACTCTTGTTTACTGTTACATAAGTCATTAGAGAATATCTCATGATTTACACTGTTTCAGTCAAATAGTTATATATAAACTTCCCCTTAATTTTTTTTTTACAAAAAGGTGTGGGAAGAGAAAATATAAAAACAACTCGTGAAACTCCAGAACCAAGTTTAGCGAAAAGGGGATTTTCAAAGCACAAACAGTCTTTTTTTTTTTTTTTTTTAACTCATTCAGGTTAACGGGTGGCTCCGCCAAGAGTATATCTTGATTTTGCTAATTAAATCTTGTAAAGCACAAGAGATATCTTCAATTCCGTTTGACTCTACTTTGATTGCATCTCTTTCTTACAGAGCGAGAAGCGTTCAGAAGATATTGAATGTTTATCAGAGATCGATTAATTGAAGAAAGGCTGGTACTTGGTGCACGTCAAACTTGGAATAAACCATGTTTTGTTTGAGCTAGAAATATTTTGTCTACAAAATAAATAATAAAGATGCTACAGAGAAAAGTAAGAAGTCAATAATCAAAGAGCTAAAGTCGGCCAAAAGAGTAAAATATTGTCTGTTGAAGTCATTTAAAGCCATTACCAGGTCTATGTTTATACCAGGATATTACTAGCACTTCAAATGTAAATCCCTTCCACTTACAGCATATATGCAAATCATGAGTATGGCTAGTGCACTATGTATGAATGAGAACAGCAATAGCCTAAAACAACCATCTCAGCCATCTTGAGCTTATTTCGGGAACACTTTACTAAACCTATTCAATTTTGGAATGTGGTTGTATATCCAGGTAGCCGGTGCCCTTGTTAATTTTTATCAAATGTCTCTGTGAAGCATATTCCCCGTTTATACTTTTTGAATGTTATTACTTTGAGCTATCCATACAGTGTGCTGGTCTCAGGAACATACTGATGGGATTTAATGAATTTATTCAGTCTGCCCATTTGAATGATAACCTGAGCTGTTATCAAAACGAACTTTGGTCAAGTTCAGTGAACTTTGATGGTGAAGGCACTGTACCACCTCCTTTTTTTTTTTTTTTTTTTTTTTTTTTCTCTCCTTTTTTTTTTTTTTCTTCTTTAACCTTATTCTTTTCTCATCTTCTTTAAACTATAATGGAATATGAAGACTTCTTTGGGCCAGTAAACATAACTGTTGCACTGAGAACCCAGAAAGTGCCAGCTAAACGAAGAATTTCACAGTCAAAATTCCCTATGAATAAAATTGCAAGACGAAGGAAAAAATTGGATAGTTCCAGCTCTTTGACAAATACACTTGAACAGGAAGATTATTATGAATGCGAAAGTGAGGATGAAAGTATTGATAGTTGTTCGTCAGAAAAGAATTTACAATGGAATTGTCATACGACTGTGCTTTATAAAGAATCACCCTATTTTAAAGCGCTGTTTGGGGAAAGTTTTATTGAATCCAAAGCTAGTACCGTGTATTTACCAGCTACTATAATAAGTAGTACAGCATTAAATCATATTATCACATATATGTACACACATCAAATAGAACAACCTAAAAAGTTAAATGAATTGTGTGATATGTATTCAGCTGCAGATTATTTGGGAATGGATAAGTTATGCACCAAGTTAACTGAATTGATGATGGACGCAGCTCATCACTGTACTTGCTATTGTGATTCATGTCTGGCTGTTGTGCCTGAACTTTTCCCATTTTGTCGCAATCGCGCCATCGAACTCCGCGATGAAAGTATGGCGATAATGACTCAAAAAGTAATTACAGTGCTGGCGAGTGATCCCGAAAAAACATTATCCACTTACTGGGCAAGCCGTCACATGGCGTCCCTTTTGATCCTCCTTCCACAGGATGTAAGTCATGCTTTGTCACAAAAGGTACTACACCGTGTGAACAAATCAAATGCAATTGAATGCCTCTATGCATGCTTCTCGGCTTCAAATACACTCTCAACAAATGACCCTCTTTTGTCCTGGAGTAAGCCATTACATGCAACCCTCACCTCCGTCCAATCGCGTGCTACAAAAATAATCGCCCGTCACTTTGATTTCTTTTGTTGTCAATATCCTGCACTCTTATCTTGCATTGATGGTATCACCTACTCTTTTGATTTCCTGGAATACTTATTACTTCATATCTTGGAAGATCAAATGGATTGTCGTAATGTTGGGACTTTATATCAGGGAATTGTTTGCGATTTAATGGCTCGTCATGCTGTTCAGTACAACGAGCAAGTAAAAAACATTTTAAACGTCGCCAAGGTGATGATACTCTATTACATAAACCGTCGAATGGGAGACATCAGACAGAAAGGTGGTCTTGATAAACTGGAAACTCATGTACTTAAAGAACTTGCTGATGGTAAAAAAAAAACAATTAATTTGTGCCTTTTTTCTCATAACACAAATAATAATAATAATAGAGCTTGATGTACGACCTAAACAATTAATTAGTTCAAATCATCCACTTTTCAACAGAGGACTATTTTCCTTCTTGATTCCAGCCATTCCTACTACACAGTCATTGTCATCGAGCCAGTCACATCGTCTTTCAAGACATTCTTCTCGGTCTACTACTACAGGCTCTAGAAGAGTGAGTGTATCTACAACGGAAAGTTCCCGTCCAAAATCATTTATGAGCTATTTACTACGCTTGTTCAAAATGCTCGGACCCAATGCGCATTCAAGACGTCCAAGTTACGGTACACAACAACAAACACTCTATAATAGTCGCACATTATCCACTTCTACAGTACGAACAACCGCAACCACATCAACATCCTGGTCACAAGTGAATATCTCAAAAAAAGCAAAAAAAGAAAAGATGATTTCGTTCTCTAAATCAACTTATATGCGGTCCAGAAAGGGTGAATCGAGTAGACCCATCATAGGGTTGCATAAACGGGTTCAGCTTACGCGAAGACCGACGCTCACAGTCGGAACAGTAGCATTTGTCGGTGAAGTAGATTTTGCAGATGGTATTTGGATAGGTGTTGAACTTGACAGAAGAGGTAAGAAAAAAAAAAAAAAAAAGAGAGTATGTCTTTATGCGTGTTGTTGAATATATTATATAGTTGGTAAAAATGACGGTTCCATTGACGGGCATCGTTATTTCTCGTCTTCACCTAATAGAGGTGTTTTTGTACGTCCTGAAGATGTAGCTCTGGTATGATTTGGTTTGGAAACAACCGTTGGTATAGTGGAAATGCTCTTTCCCACAATGTACTCTCCTTCTTGAAGTGTGTTATGCATCCAATCATTGGCTCTATTATACAATATTCAATAAACGAATTTATGGTTTTATATATACTAAGAAATGACTAATACATTGAGATCGACTGTATTTGTGATTGATTCTGTAAAAAATTGACTTTGTCATTGTGCTGCAGAATTTTACACTTTAAGAGATAGTACAACAGGACGTGAAACGGGCCACAAAGCTGTCACATGGGCAGTTAAGAATAAAAACCAAGTTTTAGAGTGCTTTATAACAAACGAGACCTATTAGATAGGGAACTTGTGCTGTCATATACTTCATATTATCAATAGTGGTCAGCATTGTTACTTTGTTTGCTAACAACGTTAAAAGAGGAGACTTTATGTAGCTCTTCATCAAAACACATTGGAATAATATCGGTCTAAGCTAACAGTAAGACGAGTGAAAGCATTAGCATTTAAAGCAGGAATACTTACCGAATGGAGCCTACCGCAAAAGTAACGGAATTACAGTTGAGCCGTATAGTGTCTGCATAGCAAAGTAAATATCGGGTGAAAGAAAAGACGCCACCAAAAATTTGCCGTAGAATCATCTACGACGTTCGCCGATACCATAAAAGGCAATAGTAGAGGCGACCTCTTTCCTTCTCCCTTACCGAGAAACCCGATTGTACGAAAAATTTACAAACAATGAAGATAATGGCTGGGTTTCAGTAGGCATTAGTTACTAGGCTTTTCCTTTTTTTTTTTTTTTTTACTTTTCAACCTTTTTTTCCCTTGACATTTAGTCTTCATAAGGAATCTCTTCACTAGAGCGTAACAAAAGGAGAGAGGAAGATGAGTGTTTCGGAAACGACGACTTTAAACAGTACATATGGAACACTAACAAGGCATTATTCGTTTATAAAGAAACCCAAAGCTACACAATTATACGAGTGGTTAGAGGAACAGCATAGTCGATGTTTATCAGTGCCAGACTTGAGTAAATTGAGTAAAGAATGGGATTCCTATCAGAAATCAGACGAAACACCAGACAATAGAGTGATAGACTCAAAATTACAGGCAATTGCATTTTTTTTTTTTTTTGTCACTGAATTAAATGGTTATTTGACACTTTTTATAGGTAGATTTATTGAATATTCGAATGGAAACAAAGATTAGAAAACCACAAGTTAGATTAAGGATGGGAACCATAAAATACCTTTCGAAGAAATCAGATTCAATTACAGGCGACTGGAACGAAGGCTTTGTATTTGTAATCTCTTACCATGCACAACTGTTTAACACAATCGAGGTAAAACTATTTTCCCCTTGAATGATTTTTGCCCTGTACAACTGTAGCCCAAGCTAATTTTTCATATGATTCTCTCTTAGTTTGATCTCTATGATAAAGCACATAAACATTGGCCAACTACAAAACACGTTGGAAAAGCAAAATTAAAGCTATCAACTCTAGTTGGAAAAGGTGATGTATTTGTTACTTTTCTACCTATTTATGAATATCGAATGCAACGCCTATTACCGTCAGATGTACAGGAAACATTACTGACAACTCAAGTACTTGACCCAGAAGAAATTGACAAAAAAACAGGAGACCTTAATTTAATTGGATCAATCCAAATTCGCGTCAGATATAAATTTCAATATCCAAGAACAATTGATCATGCACTTCCAAACTCCCGCTTGCTGTCTACATACAATCCAACAAAAAACTATCTAATGCCTCCTGAAGAAACATATCATCCACTATCTCTTTCAGCCACTAAAAGCTCAGCTCATACTGCCATCTCAAACCGATCCAGAAGACGTTCATCTTATGGTCGAAGCGATTTAGCTCAAGAAGAAAGCTACGTTGATCAATTATTTAAAAATCATCTATCTAAAATTATGACTGCAGACATACCAAGCTCAACTGAACCCAGTCTCTCTTCCATCAAGAAACAAAACAGTCATCATTTAAAATGGAGACATAGGGTTTCCCGTTCATCCTCTTCCTCAACTCTATCCAACCGTTTCCCTTCACTTAAAAAGGAACGCAAAGATAAGCTCCATTGGCTTCATCAACTTGTCCAACCGGCCAAGAAACTGCCCAAATCCTCTCGTGGTCGTCGATTTGGATTTTCACAACACGATTCGGACGACACACACCGCTTCAACCCTGACAACTCATCTTCTTCCTCTTCTCTATCATCTTCTGCACCCTACACAGACCGACTAGCACATGGTGCGAGGAAAAAAGCGAAAAACATAATTGACAGTGTTAACTTTGGTGACCGCGACTTTGCCACACAATGGATGCAGGATTCTTTTGAGGACGTGGCACTATCTCACCCGCTCCTTGATAAGCTCATCGGTCTGGTGGTCAGCAAACAGACACAAGCCATGGTCCGTGCCATCATCAAGACAGCCAATGCATTCGGTCAAGGATTTCGTGTCACAGGTGTGAAGCTCTTGAAAGCCTTTATTGTCACACAGCGATTTTACGAAGCGCTACCCAAACCCATGCCTTCACCAAATCATAAGATTCACGATGCTGGATTCATCGAAGCCGCGTGTCATTATTTCTCATTTGCTTTGGTCGCGTATGGATGGCGTGGTCTGTGTTATTTGGGATTGTACGGACAATATGTGCGTGGGGTCCGCAACAGGCGGTCAAACCGTCTTGCCATTATCCGGTACTTGCGTCTCGATCCTGAGAATTTATTGGGGTACGAGTACTCGTTCAGAAAGGGCGCGTCGTTTCAACCGAGCTACTACATTGCCTTGGATCGCAGTAGGAAAGCCATTGTCTTGAGCATACGTGGGACCTGGAGTCTTTATGACGCCATCACGGATTTAGTGTGTGAATATAAGCCCTGGAAAGGAGGACTCGTGCATTCTGGTATGCTGGCGTCTGCACAATGGTTTTACACAAGCATTATACCTCAAATATTTCGCTATATTCATCATCATCCCAAAGAGTTGACGTCCTTTATCATCACGGGGCATTCGCTAGGTGGAGGCACTTCTAGTTTATTGACCATGATGGTGGCAGATCATATTGTGGAATTACGCGAGTTGGCTTGTAATCCTCACTTTGAACTGCATTGTTACAACTACGCTCCAGCAGCAGTGTGCTCGCCTAACTTGGGGAAACAATACGAAAAATACATACACAGTTTTGTATGTCAAGATGATGTCGTTGGTAGATTATCTTATGGGACAGCTATGAAATTAAAAGAACTCGTGTTGGATACGATCAGTGCATATGGAACTTTAGGTGGTTTTAGAAAAGTAAGGTCAGACCGGGAAGAAAGGAAAACTTATTTTTATTCATGTTATAAAAATAGACTATCACAGATCCTAAGGCTAAAAGGGCTTGTTTTGACATACTTAGTCAAAGAAGAGAGAAACTGAATAATGCAAGTGATTCTACGTACCCTTCAGTAAGTCCCTTTATTATTACATAATATACAAGCGTGCCACTCACATCTGTATAATAGCTCTATATTCCTGGAAAGATCGTTCATATTAGAAGAAGTAAAAATAGATTTAGAAAGACTAATACAGATAATGAAGATGAGGATGATAGCAGTCGTGCATATACAGACACAGAAGATGAAGAGCAAGAACATAGGGTGGCTGATAAACCATCTAAACACAACATACCTGGCAGAACTACATTCGCTTTATACCATTCATCACATGAAATTTCAAAGGAAGTTATGTTTACCAAAACATGTATAGAAGATCATATGATTAGTTCTTATAATGATGCATTTAACTACTTGAAAGAGCACTATTGTTCTTCATCAGAATAAAATAACCTTATTTGGGGCTGAGAAATTTGTATTTTTAACTTCTCCAAGCGCATTTCTAAAGGAGTTTTGAATCACAAAAAGGCTTGTTGGCCCGCTTGCTTTATAGAGGAGAATATTTTCTCCCTCTTTTTTTTTTTTTTTTTTTTCTCTTTTATATTCCTTCATTATGTTGCCTATCAAATACCTATCGCTTCTAATACTTGTAGTGCAAAACAGTGCACTCATCTTGGTGATGCGTTATACTCGAGCTAATGTAGAAGAAGACAAATTATATTTAGCTTCAACTGCTGTAGTGATGAGTGAAGTCTTTAAATGTGTTGTTTGTCTTGGTTTGCTTTTCTTTTCTTTTGATTCTCGCAAACGTTCTTTTACAAGACTTGTTTCTTTATTAAATCGTGAACTCATACTTAAATGGAGAGAGACAGCTAAATTAGCTATTCCTGCTACACTTTACCTCATCCAAGTAATATCTTTCAAGCCATTCCTCTTTTTTTTTTTTTTGATACTAATCATACTCTTTTCAATTAGAATAACCTTCAATATGTTGCAGCCTCTAACTTGGATGCAGCTACATTTCAAGTAACTTATCAACTAAAGATATTGACGACTGCATTTTTCAGTGTAGTGATACTCAAAAGAAACCTATCTAAATTAAAATGGATCGCTTTAGCTATATTGACGATAGGTATTGCGCTGGTAGTTTTGCCAAAGGGCGCTTCTACTTCATTCATCGCTTACATTACGGGTAACACTATCGTGTCAGAAACAGAAGAGCCTAGTTCAACCATTGGCAATCAATCCAATTTACAAGGCTTCATTGCCGTCTTAACAGCCTGTATGTTGTCTGGGTTGGCAGGCGTTTATTTCGAAAAGATCTTGAAGTCACCTACCGCACCTACTCCAAAACCATTAGCAACAGAAGATCCTGATGATGGCGATGATAAAACAATGGGCGTTGAAGAAGACGAAGCAGAAGAAGATGCTAACAACCAAGTTTGGATCCGCAACATTCAAATGTCTTTCTTTTCTGTCTTGTTGGGTTTGGTATTTGTTGTGGCTTTACAAGATGGTGCGACTATTGCTGAAAAGGGTTTCTTTGTTAATTATACGCCCTTAACTTGGACAGTCATTGGTATTCAAGCTTTTGGCGGACTCATTGTGGCACTTGTAGTGAAATATGCAGACAATATTTTGAAAGGATTTGCTACAAGTATTAGTATTATTCTATCCTCTGTCATTAGTGTCTGGCTTTTCAACTTTTCTGTCTCTATTTCTTTTCTTTTGGGTGCTGCCTTGGTTATCTATGCCACTTATTTATATGGTCTGTAAAAAGCAACAACAAACCCTTTAATGTTAATAATAATACCCCTCAAAATAATAAATGTTTCTCTTTTGAATAATAATAGACAAAAAGTTAAGCAACCCCTCTTATGGAGAAATCAAATAAATTAAAAAATAACAAAAGGGCCAACTAGGACCCTTCCTATTAATCATGCCATAGTACCTGTTGATCAAACAAGAAATGCTTTAAACCTTGTTTATAGATTGAGAGATACTGGGAGTAGCACTACTTTTAAGGAAAGTATTTCTCAATTGCTGGAAAAGTTTCCTGGTGGATGTAGTCAACTGTAAGATCTATGGTATTTCGGTATGGAAGTCTTATGAAACCATTTTCGAGAGACCATAAATACGATCATACCATTAAATCCTTCCGTTATTGTAGATGAAAACTTTCTAAAGATCGCAGCAAGAACAGACATTTGCTTGGGAACAAACACAACTCATGCTACTCAAGCTACGTTCCAAGAGCTCAGAAAACTCCAAACAGATCATAGGAAAAACAAAAAGCTATTAGCGATTAAGTCCTCATATGCTTTATTTCAAACGTTTATGACTATTGAAAAAGAAAACGCCCTAGATCAGATTGCAGCTTTGGAATATGGCGATCACAAATTCAATCAATTCCTAGAATACTCATTAATTGATTATACTATCAACTTGATGAGAATAACACCGATACCTATAAATGATGAACGAACGATATATGTTGAGTACATCGTCCCAACGGTCAAATATTTTAGCTTAATGTCTTTTGCTTGGTAAGTGCGCATTATATATAAGCTAATACTGAAAGGTAACCTCCATTATTTGGTTTAGGCGCGAAAGAAAGGACAGGGAGTTGGTAACAAGTTTTTTTTTTTTTTCGTTACGAAAGAAAAAAGCACAACAACATTATTAGATGGGGTTGGTACCAATAACAAAAAAGTTCCTTGTATGGCCATTGAAAATATTTGATCCCCTTTACACAGGTTAAAAGTAACAACTGATATAAATCATTTACTTGAAGGTACCATAAAGAATATCAAAAGTGTTCCTGAATATCATGTGCAGATTCCCTAATGAAAGTATCAACACAGTCAAACAAGTCCATGTGAATACTATTCATATAATTCAAACAAAGATGACACTGATCAAATACTCACTTAAAGACAAAGACACTTACAAAGCAATTGAGTGTAACACCGCGTTGACCCCGTGCTCCTTCGAAAAAAGAATCCACTTGATGTCAGTATATGGCATATTTGCGTATTTATATGTGAGTTTTGCAATTGTTTATTGGAACTCCAACCTTAGTAATATTTAAAACGATCTTAGCAATCGAGATAAAGTATTCGAACAATTAGAATCAGAACAATTGGGGTTGACTGAGGTTGCTGACGAAGAAATGATATATTTTACCAATGGCCCCCAATAATATACCGTGTATTCAATAAGGGGCTACAATTTATTACCAATAAAATAAATATGTTTCCAGTGAATATACTGATGACACGCCTTTAATAATAACTATTAGGTAAATATATATATATATATATAAAAGCTAAGGAACAACTCAGTAGTATTGTACCCCCCCCCCTCTCTTCTTTATCTGAAGATTTTCTAAATGTGGTTGTGCTAACTGAGTCTTTCTTATTAATAACTCTACAGGATCAGAGAAGTTTCCATAGTGCTTCCAGGTAGTCTATTTTTGCACCTAAATGTTTAGTATGTGCAGATACCTAAGGTACTATGACATCATTTACAAGATGCTTGTGTTTTTTTTTAATTTGACAAACACATGTACTGCTTTAGATTAAGGTTTATCAGGTTACTAATTTTCAAAGAAGACGAGAATAGTTATTATTTCAAGTCATTTATACAAGTATATAATGTATTTTATTCTAAAAGGTTATATAGTAAAGTAATAGTAGTAGTGTAGAAGAAAAAAAAGTGGGAGAAAACTAATTTACATTTCATTAGGTTTACTTTCATAAACATTTGGTTTATCAATGGAGGGTTGTTGTTGGTGATGATAATGATAGCCACTAGTCTCTGACATGTTACCTGCACTAGTAGGAGACGTAATATCATTCATGTAATGTTTCTGTTGGTAATCCCCGGCACCATTATAATCGTATCCTCCTCCACCATAATAGCCGTATTCAGCAGGATTAGTATTAGTGGCTTGTTGTTGAGGGTAACCACTACTGTTGTACTCTTGACTGTATCCTTCTTGGCTATAACCTCCTTGACTATACACATCGTGGTAGTCGCCACCGTAATTGTCATAGTTGTTATTAACAGGCGCAACGTAACGACGATTATTATCAAATGGAGATAAAGGTTCTGTGCTGTTCAAGTTGGTTAAACCAGCACCTCCTGCTGCTGCTACAGCTGCTGTTGGTGCAGCGTTGCCAAAGTCATTTTGGTTCATATCAATCGTATAGTCGTCCTGGCTGAATCCGTTCTTGTTGGTGTTTTTGCTGCGACTGGCACATCCGCCGTGTCGATTCAACCAAGCTAAAAGCCCACCAATCAATGCAATACCGACAACACCACCAACAACGGAACCTGCGATAACACCAGTTTTATTATCTCCACTACTGCCTTGATCTGGGGAGGAGCTGGTGGTAGGAGAAGTTGAGGAGCCCGAAGAAGTGGCGTTAGGATCAGTTGATGTTGTAGAGGCATCTGAAGTAGCAGGAGAAGAGTGAGATGTAGTTTGAGCTCCCGTGGAAGTAGTGGTGGTGGAGGAAGGAGCATTACTTGATGTATTGGCAGAAGTAGTTGTAGTAGCAGGAGCATTGGTTGTAGTAGTAGTAGCAGGCTCATTACTTGTGGTCGTCGTCGTAGCAGGAGGTTCAGTTGTCGTCGTAGTGGGAGGCTCGTTCGTAGTCGTGGTGGTAACAACAGGAGGTTCAGTGGTTGTTGTTATAGGAGCAGCTGTAGTTGTAGTCGTAGTTTCTGGTGGTCTTACAGAGGTAGTAGTAGTAGCTGCGACAACTTCGGATGTTGTTGTGGCTTGACCAATGACAGACTATATATTTTTAAGGGCAATCAAATCAAAAAAAAATGAGTTACATCCGTCACAAAAGAGAATAACTTATAAAACTTACGTCTCTCCCACCAGCGGGACTCGTTTCTTGTGCTGATATATCATTAGAAGAGCTACCGTTATTATCTGAACCAGCAGCAGAAGATTGAGCATGTGCTACCTCAGCATAAAATAGTGTTAAAAGTAGTACACAAATTGAGAATTTGACAGTTGAAATTTTCATTTCTCGTTTTTTTTTTTTTTATATTCGATTTGTCTTTTTGTTTTCTTTACTTTTTGGTGATAAAGTTAAACAAAAAAAAAAGAAAGAAATATGTGAGTACAAAAGAAAAAGAAAAAAGAAACTTTTTTTTTTTATCTTAAAAAAAAATGTTCATCTGAGTTTTGCCCTTGGCAATAAGCTTTTTTAAGAAAAAAACAATAATAAAATAAGTCCGGTCGCCCCGGTTTAATTGGTGCCTGTCCCAAGTTTGATGAGAGACATTCGCGTGCTATTTTTAAACTTCCATGTCATTTTCAAAAATAGAAAAGTTTTTTGGATTGAAAAAATATGTCTATCTTAGCTCAAGTATTTAGGTGGCAGCTGTAAACAAAAAAAAAAAAAAAAAAGGCTCTAAAGTAAGAGTGGCTATTGAAATGGATAGATCGGGAATCCTCAGTCTATAACATCTGCCAAGTTTTTTTGTGAGAATATATGTTAATGCCCTTTTCAAAAAAGTATTATATCATTTTTAAAAATAAAGCTAGCTTAATAATATGACATCTTTAAGGCTAATAATGCCTCAAAAAAGCAAACACTACTTATGTCCGTAGTATTGTTTTCGTATATATAGTTTATCCTCGTTGCTATGTGTGGATCGAGCTTGATTTCCTTCTTTATTTTCTGAGATGAAAAACCATCATCATTATCAGCTATTGCTTCTTTGTATCCTAAATGTTACTGTTGTGAGTAAACTATCTTTTTCTCTTGGCAATAGGCATGGTACATATTAAAGAGAAAACAGCAGTTTATTTCAAGTATATTCAAGTAAACCTCTGAGCAAGCAGAATGTTACTGGCCATCCATAGTTATTATGAAACGATACGTAAGTAGAGGACACGTGTATTGTCTTTTTTTTTTTTTTTTTTTTTTTGGTCTTCATATTAGAAGTGTTATGGGTAAGTATACTATTTCCTCGATATGTTTCCCTTCAAGTGTGGAGCTGAATTTTTGCTAACTACTTTACAGTAAAAAACAAACGAGATTGGCGCTTGCAATAATATAGCTACTTCATAAAAAAAAAAAAAAAAATTCTTTTACAAGAGGAAAAGTGTGAAAAGTTCTAATGGGAAATTTCTTTTTGCAAAATTTCAGCGGTTTGCATAAAGATAAAGTGCGCTAGAATCCGTTATTGTGCAAAAGAAAGGAAGATGACTTCAGTTCTCAGGAGACGTTTTTTTACTGTGATTGTCGACATACAAATTATTTGTTATTCCTATCCAAAAAGCAAAAGTGACCCGTAGCATGACTCGTCTGTTAAAGTTACTTTGAACTCGTTATTCTATATATCATAATGTTCATAATTATTTTGTTTGCCGTGTCAGTGATCGTTTATTATTCAGCTTAGACTTTTGCCATTGTTTAGTACTATACAAGATATTAAGATATCAAAGGCAACTAACCAAATCAACACATGTAATATTTTTTTTTTTTTTTTTTAAACAAACAAAAAAAAACACAATTATTACAAGAAGAGTAAATCTTTCTAAGGATAATAATATGATAAAACATTCTTAAAAAAATACAAAAAAACGCAATACAAACGTCTCACGATAGAAATATAAAAAATGAAAAAATGTTGGAGAAGCTGGGCGTCGATCCCAGTGCCTCTCGCATGCTAAGCGAGCGCTCTACCATTTGAGCTACATCCCCACCCGTCCCGATCAACTGCCTGCTCTTCGCTGATGATGTTGCCATCTTTGGCTCAGCTCACGAAGTTGCTTCTATGTTGTCCCTTGCAGCTGATCACTCCCTCTCGCTCGGTTATAGGTGGAATCCCTCCAAGTGTGCTGTTCTGAATCCTCCCTCGGTCACTTCCTCTCGGTTTGTCCAACTCTCCTTGTATGGTGAACCTCTTCCTATAGTCGACGAGTTTATATACCTCGGGGTACCGTTCAACAAGAAAGGTATTCACGGTCCTGGTGTGCTTGCACATCGTTCCGCTGGTGCCATCAAAACTATGGCTCTGCTCAACTCGGTTGGTGTCAATCGGTGTGGCTACTCTCTCCTTCTCTGCTCCCGTCTGTACACTACGTTCATTCGACCCCAATTCGAATATGGCCTGGCCATATCTCGTCTTAGGTATACTGACCTCAAAGCACTCGATGACTTGCAGAATCGTCTTGTGTGTATGTTTCTCGGTGGCCGGTGGCATAATGTTGCTAAGCACATTACCTGCATTCCGCCAATGCAGCACCGTTACAATGTACTGGTCCTCGCTTTGCTCTCCGTGCCAAATACCTTCCTGATGATGGTCTGGTTGTTCTTCTTCAAGACAGTCTCCGCTATCCTCGTTTGGTCAAGCTCCTCCAGGAAAATCCTCTTTACAAATGGTTACCTGCTGAAATCCCTTA
>JNEK01001109.1:0-36157 GCA_000697295.1 Mucor indicus B7402 | reverse complement strand
CAGCGGTAAATTATTGATTGCAAGCGTTTTGTATCTTTTGATTGAAAACATGAAAATCACAGGTAAATACACATACCTATTATTAAACATTCCATGTCTGTTTGTCTGAAAATTAATGTTCTTTTTTTCTGAATTTCCATTTTTACTACGTCCAAAAAAGGTATGCAACACGTCTAAAAATTAATTTTAATTCGTCCAGAAAGAAAACTAACTTCGTCTGAATCAAGAGTTTAAAAACTGTATCATAATTATGTAATACAAATGCACTTTTCTTGCGCAGCCAGTAAAAAATTGCATAAAAAAACAATTAGCTTTTTTATATATTTTTATTTTTATTAACCTTTAACTGATAATAATGGGTGTCAAAGGTCTTTGGACTCTTGTTGGTCCTGCTGCCAGGCCAACCCATTTAGAATCCCTACGCCAAAAACGAATTGCTGTCGATGCTTCTATTTGGATCCATCAATTCCTTCGAACAATGCGTGACAAAGAAGGCAATGCACTAAAGAATGGTCATTTGTTAGGGTTTTTTCGAAGAATTTGTAAACTTTTGTTTTTTGATATTAAACCCGTTTTCGTATTTGATGGAGGGGCACCTACTTTAAAACGATCCACCATTGTAAGTTACCATTTAAAGAGAACTTTCGAAATTTCAATTGACATTTTGCCTTTAGAGAGAAAGGCGAAAACGAAGAGAAGGATTAAAGGCAAGCTTAAAAGCTACGGCTAGAAAGATCCTCAGTGCACAAGTAAAGTCTCGAATTTTGATTCAAGAAGAACAAAAGTAAAGAAAACAGGTGTTTTGATAGAATATCTATCTCATTTCTGTTTAATAGACTAAAGAAAGATAGTAATGATACAGCCAAAAAAGATTATGTATATTATGACGAACTGGAGAATTCAGCTGCTTTAGAGGCATTAAAGAAAAAGAGAAAGACGGATCAGTACGAACTTCCAGAAATGAAAGAGATTCAGCATACAAAGAAACTGGATCCTAGACTGGCTACCGAAGAGGAATTGCGCAATTTCGTTGCAGAGTTCAATCCAGCTGATCTTGACATAGACTCTGAAGCATTCATGGATCTGCCTGTAGAAGTAAGATACGAAGTGATTCAGGATATGATGTGGAAGTCAAGATCAACTTCATGGGCTAGATTGGATGAAATGGTCCGAAAATCTAAGACAGCGCTTGATTTTTCAAAGCAGCAGATCAAGCAATTAAAATACAGAAATGAAATGACCCGTCGGTTGGCCCAAGTGAGTACAAATGCATCAGGCGCTGTGAATGAAACGGCGAGAATTGCGGGTGAACGAGGAAGACAGTATGTTCTTTATAAGAATGAAAATATAAAAGAAGGGCTTGGTTGGAAGTTACCTGGCATAAGCGAAGCAGAGCCTGTGTATATTGATGTGGATCCCAATCGATCAGAGCCTAAATTAGAAATACCTACTCACAGGTAATAACACAAAAGACAAGATGACCGATTTCTAACTCTTTTATTAATTTAGTGATCATGCTTCACAAGAATCAAAGTCGAAAGATAAAGTCGCAGAAGCCATGAGTTCAAATCCAAAATTAGCTGCTTTGTTTCAAGATTTCCTGAGTGATGAAGATAATGGAAATGAAGAGTTTGAAAATGTCAAAGTCAATGATGATGAGGAGGAACCACTGTTCACATCAAATACTCAAGGAAATAAAAAAGAGGATCTGCTTAATGATATGAATGCTTATGTAGATGAAGAGGCAATAGATCAGGTCATCTCCCGCATATACGACAATGAAGCACTTCAAGAAAACTACTTGGCTCAAACTCAAAAAAAGATTGAGGATGCTGACGAAGAAGATGCAATCTTTAATTTGAACTCTGACGATTTTTATCAGCTATGGTTATCTAGAGTCCCAGATGCATTTGTGTACCTGCATTCTTTTAACGACGAATATAAGAACACACTCAGAAGATCAATTGAAGAACACAGTCCAGATACAATTTCAAAAAAGTTGGCTAGTCTTAGAAAGCAATATAATAAAACAAACGAAAGTGACGAACTTACCTTAGAAGCACTCAGTTTTGAAATTTTGTTTTTGGAAAGCGTTGCTAAATGGAAAGAAAATCACCCATTTATCGACGCTCAATTAGCTTCTATGGAGGAAAGTGATGAAGGATTTGAGAGTGTAAGTGAAGAGCCATCTTCTACAATGCAGCCAATGGACAAGGATGAACAATTAGTTATAGAAAGTGATGAAGACGAGAAAGATATCGAATTCGTCGAAGCAACCACTACCTCGGCTGACCTCAATAATGATAGTTTTGTAGTTTCAGATGAAGAGGAGGACGATGACATACAGTGGGTCTCATCTCAAAAGTCGGAAAACACTGACGATTCAGCAGAGCCTCAGCCTAGTAAAACAGAACACGTACATATTAATATCCAGCAATCGTCGTTACATATAACTGATGACGATAAACATGTAAATACTACAAAAAACAACTTAGACACTAATGTAAAAAACAACCAGCATACTTTATCAAGAGAAGACTCAAGTGTTGCACCCGATGCAAAACTTAATACCGACAAAATGGTAGAGGACAGAGAAATGTCAGCAGACAGCACTGAACAATCAGCGAAAGTTATAGACGAAAAGTCTGCTCACGAAACTTCAACTGTAAAAGAGGCCACAGTGCACGAAGATCAAATCATAAACAATGACATCGATCGTACTAAAAATAACGGCGATGATGCGAATAGGGAAGGCGATATGAACCCGCGTATTCATGAAGACCATGGATACAATTCTGAGGACGAATTCGAGGGCAATGCTAAAGGAGAAGATGATGAATTTGCTAGATTCGTATCTGACATTGCATCGAAAAATATCGACGATATTCGAACTGAGCTTCACAGAGATATGGGGGACCTCAATCGACAACAAAGAAAAGATATGGGAAATTCAGACGATATCACGGACCAAATGATACAAGACATTCAAGAGCTTTTGAAGTTATTTGGTATACCTTACATCGTGTCACCTATGGAAGCTGAGGCACAATGCGCTGAACTCGAGATCCTTTCTTTGGTGGACGGAACAATAACGGATGATTCAGATGTGTTCTTATTTGGTGCTAGTAAAGTGTACAAAAACATGTTTAATCAACAGCGTTATGTGGAATGTTATCAAACACAAGATATTGAAAGAGAAATGCTTTTGTCGCGTAAAAAGTTAATTCAGCTTGCTTTTCTGTTAGGCAGTGATTACACAGAAGGTATTGCTGGCGTGGGTCCTGTGGCAGCAATGGAAATTCTTGCAGAGTTTTCATCCAATGAAGAAGACGAAGATTTGAGATTGCCACTGCAACGCTTTAAAGAGTGGTATGACAGTGAAAAAGATGAGACACCATTTCAAAAGAAATTCGTATGTTGCAAATAGTAGTATAATTTGACGTTAACATTAACCCATATATACATAGAGGAAGAAACACGATGCGCTTGATATACCCGAGGATTTTCCTAGCCCACTAGTTATAGATGCCTATTACCATCCCACCGTAGATAGTTCGACGCAAAAGTTCCAGTGGGGACAACCTCAACTAGATTCTCTACGCATATTTCTTATGGAGGCTTTTGGATGGCCAGAAGAAAAAGCGGACCAAGTTTTATTACCTGTTTTACGTGAGATGAACAAAAAAGCTGTAAGTTGAATTGGTGTTGTTTCCCATTTCTTTATATTAATACGGATTTTACTATTTAGGCTACTGGAGAGCAAACCACGATAGGGTCGTTTTTTAATGTTTCTAACAAGGTGTCTTCTAACACAGGAAGACCTTCGCAAACGAAACATTCTAGTAAAAGAGTTCAAAGCATTGTGGATAGCTGGAGAAAACAGAAAAAAGCTAAAACAAATAAATAATAAAGCTTTAAACCTCTTATTTAGACAAATATATCCAGTTTCTATCATTACTTGTCTTGTAATAGCCAAAAAAAAAAAAAAAAGCAAATGAGTTGCATTTATAGTTTTGAAGATTTTATAGTATGATCCTAGTTGTTCATCTTTTTCATTATTGCTGGCCAGCTCATAGCAATGCTGACTATCGGATTATTCGTAATTAAATAACTGAAAAGACAATAATTACAAGAAAATTCAAAGTTACGCTTATTCAATATTATATGTATATCCCAAGTGCTGTGCGGATAAGGTGTGCGAAATATATTCAATGATGATAGATAGTTGTCCAGTTGTCGATTCAACTATCATTATTAATTCACGAAGAGTGCAATAAATTGCCGACATAATCAAATAGCCGATATGAAGCTATTGATTGATCAAACGCTACTGCTACGTACTCAAGAAAGACTTTTGGTCAACACAAAGTACAAAGCAATTGTTTAGTAAAGTGATAAGAGTAAATTGGACAGCAACAGCGGCGAGTACTACATATACAACCCTGTGTAAACATGAGTGAAAACACTGCTTTTAATTAGGCGTTGACCAATTCTAAAAATAGGAAAGAAAATCTCAAGATGCCGCAGCGAAATGAGTCTTCAAGCAGTGAAGAGCAATCTTACAAAGAACAAATACTGCTTTGTCTTGAAACATCTCCTTCAGTAAAACGGTAATGCGTCCCATCAAGATGAACAGATGGAAGACTCACAAGCAGCAACCATTTTGTGTAGTGCGCCTCCCTCAACAAAGAACCGTAGTTCAAAGCAAAAAAGAAAGCACCTTTAAGTGTTTCTTTTTTATTTTAATTTTTCATTTTCATTAAGTTTATAAAAAAAAAAATTTTGCACCGTAGTGCTTCCTTCTCAGAGATTTAGTGTCATCCTTGTGCAGGGGCCATGCTAATCTTCTCTGTATCGTTCCAATTTTAATATGTGTCAAACACCCGAAGGTGAGAGACAAGGAAAAAAAAGAGGAAGAAAGTATTTTTGTCTTTTTATAGTTTTTCGTTGAAAAAACTTTTTTTTTGCAGTCACGAAAAAACTTTTAATCTAAGAGCGGAATGTAATTTCAAATTAAGCCGCCGCAGAAATGAGACGGGGTTTAATTTTGTTGGCTTCAATTTTAAGGAGGCGTTGGTTTGTTTATTTTCACACATACAAACAAACATCAAGGAGAGAAAAAACGCCTCGTTTAAACACATGACAACAACTTTCATGCACAACATCAACAGTGACTCTTCTTTTCAAATGTCAATAAAAAGGCATCGTTTTTTTTTTTTTTGCTTTTTCCTTTTTTCTCTTTATTTTTTTATAGGTTATAGGTTATAGGTTATAGGTTATAGGTTAGTGTGATGGCGTAGGTCTTATATAGGTATCAAGCAAGGGCGTTATTGTTATTTGATTGGTATCGCAGATCAGGGCAAGGTGACATTTCAAGTGACAAGGCATTATGTAGCGTGGTGTGAATTGTGGATCGTTGCTCCTGTTTTAAAATTAAGAAGCGATGACAGGCCTTTTTTTTTTTTAGCAATGATTTGGTTTATAATTAAGGAATGTTGGTTAGAACATTCCTTAAAAGAAGTACCAGAGTCCTCTTTATTAATAGTTTATTGTAACTTTAACTATCTTGTGAATTTGCTGTAAAAACTACAAGTTTAGCCTCAATAACAAGTCTATATACGAGGTTAAAGCTTAAGAACTATTTTAGCGTAATGGCATCTTATTTTATTGCTTTTGATTGCATCCAATGCTACTTGTTTAGACAAGCTGCAACGAGGAAAGAAAGCATTTCATTCTGTTTAGAGCTGAACGAACAATGAAAAGGTGTAACATGATTAGAGTTTTAAACGTACCATTTATGTTGAATTAGACTAGCAGCATAGTAATATCCTGTTCAAATCACCTTAGATGGATCATTTGAGCAGCTATACACTCGCTTTATTCTAGACACCAAAGATCAGATTATTTTATATTTAGGTTTTAGCATTTTCCTCTAAGTATATAAGATTAGAGAGTATCCTGAAAACAAATAAGACAATCTTGATTACTATAGCAATTAGAAACATTTCTTCTTGAATTTAGTTTTCTAAAAGCAATTGTAAATGGTTACAGATACGAATTTAAATTTTTCGCATCGTAGATAGCAATGAGATTTATTAAACATCATAGTTGACTTCATTGTATACTATATTTCTTTTGAATAGTAAAGTCATTACCAGAAAAGCAGTGATAGTATTAGTGGTACATAAACATCGTATTATTCTTTTATGCTTCAACTACCTCTATAGGAGGACAAAACTAGGTACACAACCCTCAGCCATTGGTTATCAGTTAAGAAGACCGCCTCTCTTCTTTAAAAAGACAATTTGGATAAAACCTTGTTATTGGTTGAAACATCAATATTGAGAGTCCACACTACTACTGCTCTATTTTTTTTTTCTACTCCTTTTTTTCTTGCTCTTTCTTCTGTTATAATAATAATAGCTCGGTTATGAACATGACAGCTACTGAAAGAAAACCTGTTAGGTAAGCATTCATCTATTCATCATACTCAATCTCTTATTAATGAACAATGTTATCGGGATGTAGAGTTTGGGTCGATGGTTGTTTCGACATGATGCACTATGGGCATGCTAATGCTTTAAGACAGGTATGCGCATAAAAGAGAATGTAAAAGAAATGAACATCAACTCGTTTTATTTATGCAGGCTAAAGCCATGGGTGACATCTTGGTTGTTGGAGTTCATAACGATGCTGATATTGAAAAAAATAAGGGACCAACTGTCATGAAAGAAGAAGAAAGGTACTATATCCACGAAGACTTCAAGTGAAAGCAAAAATAATTATAGTTTAATTTTGTCAGATATGCAGCAGTAGCGGCTTGTAAATGGGTAGATGAAGTTGTTCCTAATGCTCCATACAACACAACTGTCGAGATCCTTAGAGAACATAACATTGACTTTTGTGTTCACGGTGATGACATTACTACTATGGCTGATGGTACTGATTGCTATCAAGCAGTCAAAGATGCTGGTCTTTACAAAGAGTGTAAGCGTACGGAAGGTGTTTCTACTACTGAACTTGTCGGTCGTATGTTATTGATGACTCGAGACCATCATAAACGTAGAGCTTCTGCAGTTGGTGAACAACCTATTACTTCTACTTTTGATACAAGTGATATCAAGCCCTTTAGCACAGATGGTGCCAAAAAGACAACTGTGTCTCATTTCTTGCCTACCTCAAGACGTATTGTTCAGTTTTCTGAAGGCCGTGAACCAAAGCCTACTGATAAGGTTGTTTACGTTGATGGCACTTTTGATTTGTTTCATGTAGGTCATATCGAATTCTTGAAACGCGCAAAGGCTTTAGGTGACTTTTTAATTGTTGGTGTGCATGATGATCAAACCGTCAATGCTATTAAGGGAGCCAATTATCCCTTGATGAATTTACACGAACGTGCTCTTAGTGTTTTGGCTTGTCGTTATGTAGATGAAGTCATTTTGGGTGCTCCTTATAGCGTCACTAAAGAAATTTTGGATGGTGAATATAAAATATCGGTAGTAGCACATGGTAATAGTCACTTGGAAGAGGATATGGATGGCAAGGATCCTTATGAGTTACCAAAGAAATTGGGTATCCTTACAGAAATTGATACACCCAACTCGACCATTACAACTGAAGGCATTATAAACAGAATCATCGAAAACCGTAAAATGTAAGTGAGAAAAAGAAAGCTGGCATATTCAGCAACTAACATTGATGTTACGTCTAGTTTCGAAGAAAGACAAAGAAGAAAGAATGCTAAGGCTATTTTAGAAAAACAAAAAGAAATTGAAGAAAAGAAACTTGCTAGCAACTAAAACTAAACAGAAAAAAATACCCTCTTCTTTTACAAGATAATAATAATAATAATAATAAAAAAAAACTAGCTATTAAACGCATATTTATGGGAGAAGTAGCTTACAGTTTGGTCATTTCAAAGACTCCCTTATGTTTGTACATGGAAAAATCAAAAGTTTATAAATTCATAATGGTATTGTATTGTAAATGTATTTAATCTTGTTTACTTCTTGGGATAGTAAACAGCACCCCTACAGTTTCCTCTTTGGAGAACATCTGTAATAATATAATCGCTTCGACCCTTCACGTAAAAGTTGAGTGAAATTTCGTTGATTCTACCACGCACACAATCCAATTTTGGTTCAGCGCCAAATGCTGTTCTGATTGCATTTCTAAATGTTTCAACATTATAATATCGACCGGGGAACACACCGTTTAGGCTATATTGAAAACTTAGCCCATCTATTTTCTTTTGAATAAAGGAGCTTACTTTAGTGCACCATAAAGATCCCACTTGTCACGCAAATCCAATACTTGCTATATGATCAAAAATGACTTAACACAAAGATAATACCAATAGTTAAAATAACATACCTGGAAATATTCAATAACATCTTGATACTTTACATAGCTTTCACCATAACAAGTAGGACGGATCGTACTTACGCACGTGCCATGTTTTGTCCATTCATGTGACCAAAACCTATGATATTGTTTTTTCATTTAACAACTCATAATAAACAAAGGAATGATTGTATATTTTACCAATTATTATCCCCTTTATTGCTAGGCCAAAATACATTCATACGGTTGTAAAGTGTTTCATTCATGCTTTTGATTATTGTTGAAATTTGATTGGATCTTCTACTACTGTCACAGCCATTCCCAGGAGCATATTTACCTGCACTATATAATAACATAAATCTTTGTCCCTTTTTTTTTCGCAAATATCGATAAAATTTTACCAAGTATCAGGCCATAGACCTATATTATAATATCATTAGTCTTTTTATACAAAAGTAAAAAAAGAAAAAATATTCCATACCATGGATAGTGAATTCGTCAGCAGGACCATAACCAGGTGTCCATTGAAGAGCAAGCACAACTAAACCGTATTTTGGTGAGCAGCAGGAATCCACTGGCTCTTTCCAATGACATGAAATAGTGGAAGCTGTATATAATATTAGATCATAAATGGCCCCTTTTCCTTTAATCGTTCATACCATCACAGGAGGCTGGAAAAGTCCTTTGTTCTTCTTGTTGGTTTATTAAAAATTGTGCATTTATCAATCCGATAAAGCTTAGTAAAACTATGATAGATTTCATTTTTTTTGTAAGATAAGAAGAAGAAAAAAAAAGGGGATTAGATATCTCTTATTCGTGCTTGTTTCATAATGCTATTTTGAAGAGGAGATACTTTTAACTTTGGCAGGTGTGCATTTAAGCAAAACCATTCTTTTTCATTGTGTCAGTCGCACAAAAAGGTCACTCTTTCACACTACAGCTTTTACACTTTATAAATTCAGACGTTGTTAGTTTGTTTTAGACGAATCAGAATTAGTTTTTAAATGTGTAGCTTACCTTTTTTAGACATAATGAAAATGGAAATTAATTTTTGAGACCAAAAGAGAAAGATAATATTCAGATTCTTACCTGTAAAAATCTAAATCACTCATCCGAAGATGAATGAAACTGTGTATGAGACGGCGATTGGGGTTTTTCATGTGTTCGGCGGAACTGATGAGGGCGGCCTTCACCGTTGAGTATGGATGTTGAAATCTCATGCATGTTTTTAGCCGCGTTTGAATCGCGGTTCCATAACGAGACCTTCAAACGCAAATACCATATCTCTTTCCTTGCAAACGTGACAGACCTACAGACAAATGTTAATAAGCTGTTTTTTCTAAAAAGTCAATATTTGAGTTTTACTTGAGACGTGACGTATTCATCAATGTAGGGTACCAGCAACCTTCCCTCTACTTGTCTTCTTTTCAAGTGTTTGTATAAAACTCCAGTAAGCCCTACTTGATGCCCTTTAATTCTAACTGAATCCTTGCCTTTCATTCTATTACCAAAGGCAACGATTGGTATGAGCTGTTTGTTATAGTCGAACTTCAAAGGTTTCCATCTATAAGATATACACATGGTTTAGTTGTGTTTTGTACGCACCAAGTTTCATTCTTATTGAATACCTGTTTTTATCTTTGAGATATATTTCTTTAAAAACACCTGCCACCACGGTTTCTTGCTGTTGGTTTATCTGCTTCTTTTTTCGTGTCCTCTTTCTTGTTTTTCTATTCTGCTTGGTTCTTTTTCTTTTAGCTGGATTATACTTTTTGCCACCATCTACCAAAATATTGGCCATTTCATCTAATGCTCGCTGGCGTCCTTGATATTGATGAAACCTTTTTTTTAGCAGTTTTGCTTCTGTAGAAAGTGAAGTAATGTTGCATGTTTGACTTCATATGTTCAAGGTTAAGTATGTGTTTTTGTAGTGAGACAGTTTTGTCAGGCCGACGCATAGTTAACTCAAGCAGCTTACCACGTTCGATCTCAATACGCTCCTTCTGTTCTTCTGTGAGTACGAGCTTTAAATTTGGCCAACTGAAAGGAAGTCCACAAGTTTTATGGTAGCCAGTACTCTTCGACTATTTTTTCTTTATCATCCTTTGATAACTACATATGTATATATACATGCAGGTCAATTTACATATGGCTTTTACCATGAATTTTACGCGTCGACTAGATAAACATACCTCATCGGGGAATACTGAAGTGATTTTTCGAGTTAGGAATTTTATCAACCGTTGTTCAAACATTTCTACCACATGATTTTTGTACGCTGTAGAAATTTCAACGCATGCAGGAGATAGACATTGTAAGTATCTTTTCTCTAAGGAATCATTGTAAGTTATGTTGTATTTGCTGTCAAATTCTTTCCAGTAATCAATCAAACCATCTGGGATGGATTTTTTATTTGAAACTTCTTTACCAATGACCAGTTGGTGGCAGCTGTACCAAAAGTTTTGTTTAAATACTTTATCTCTTATTGCAAAGGACCCTTTCTCGATTATGTAGTGATTTACAAATAACTGGCAACGGAATAGTATTTGCTGCACCTGGCTAGACACATTTCTAATGGTCTCTGTCAAGCTGCTCTTATACTCTTGCTGCATACATAATGGTTTCAAGTTTTATTTTACGTGTCACAGACGTGAATTCTCCAATTATAGCACGCACCTGATCCTCTTTGGGAGCTTTATAGTTTTGACAAAGAGGTGATCTTGCACTTGAGTGTCCCATAACTTTGCGTTCGACGCATCTGGAAAAGATCTCAATGTAAACCTTAAAATAGGGATTCCTATTCTTAAAAGTATCTGCTATGCGTTTTTTATATACTCGACGTCTTTTTCCTCAAGAACAATCAATTGAAAACATAGCTTAACACAAAATTGAATGAGATGATGAACTTAAAGGATAAAATAATTACTATAAAAGAATGTATTATTATTTACAGTATTCAAACATGCAATATTTAGATTTCAATAAACCAAGAATCTGAATAGTATGTCTTACACTTGGTCTCAAAACTTAATCTCCTCCATTTGTCCAATTTCCATTTTCATTATGTCTAAAAAAGGTAAGCTGCACATCTAAAAACTAATTTTAATTTGTCCAAAAAAAAAAAAAAAAAAACAACGTCTGAATTCAAAGTGTAAAGATTGTATATGAAACTTCCTATCGTACATGTTCATTAGACAAAATATTAAAGTAGCCAATTTTATTAAGGTTCATTATGTTCCTGAAGGAAAACGCTATCAGAAAATGTAATATGAAAGAAATCAGATTGTCGTGGTCAAACACGAACCAAAGGCCGTCATTTGACCGTTTCCCTTTGTAATACAGGGCGGGAATGGCAGATAAAATTCAATTGGAATAGGTGTCTTGGCAGCACTCGTCGCTAATTTGGCACTGTTTAGCATGGGGCGACAGATTGAAAGAATAGAGCTTCAAAATCAATATCTTTTTTTTTTTTTTTATTCATATCCTCGCTACATGGTCTTTTATGATTACATGATGCTTCTTTGTAATTAACATCTATAAATTTCAAGCAAAGTTTGAACAATATCGGCTATTCTAGCAACACTAATACAGATGCGCGCCAATACTAACGATAACGACATCGATGGTTTAATTGCATGTATCGATAAAATATGTTTTGCTATGTCTTCGATCCAAAACCATATATTTAGAACATGTCAAAATATGTCAGGCATGTTATTCTGCTGGCTCGATAATTCAATGTGAATACATAAACCAACTTGACTCAAAATTTGAGTTCCTGTACATCAGGAATAGGCCAATGTATTTTCACCTCTCGCTATCTGATCACAGTAACAATCTATCTTTTCTTATATCCCCTGGCGTCAAATGAATTACCTATTTAAACTTGTTATATTCTTGAAGTATCATATCCATCCCCTCACAATAAAGATGTTCATGATGTAATGTTGTCTCTCATAAGAATATACATCATGAATTATAATCAAGGGCAATTTTTTTGAAGAAGGGATGCGGGTGTTAAATGTTGTCAAAAAAGGTAATCAGTTTTTGGTTGTATTATTTTACTCCTTTTTATGGCAACAACATTGATATTTTTTTTTTTTTTGTTCTCTTTTTAAAACAAGGCTTTTCGTTTTCTTGGTGTCTCTCTCTCTCTTTTATTTTGATTCAAGTAATGATTACAGTCGAAAATCCAACAAGCTATCCTGAAGCTGTTTACCAACAACCCAATGATCTTATGTCTCAAATGGCAGATATTGAGGTATAAAGTGATATTTGCATCATTTCTCGAGTTTTATTAAGTTGAAAATGCATAGGGTGCACTCCATTCTTTACTAGAGAAAGTGAAAGGAGATGTACACATGACAAAGGTAACGAAATAGTCACAATGAAGATGAGGTCTAAGTGTTCTTTGTAGGATATATCTACGTTTTTAAAGAAAAGAGCATTTTTGGAAGAAAGCTATGGAAGAGACATGGTTAAAGTAGCACAATCTACTATGGAAGCTTTTGACAAGGCCCACCCAAAGTCAGGGTAATAAATACAATATCAATAAAAAGACAATGTTTTTGTTTTTTAATGTGGAACATTTAGGACATTTGGCGATGCATGGATATCTATGCTAAAAGTCCATGAAATTATTGGTAACCAAAGGATTAAATTTGCCTCTGCTATTTCTGATGCTGCAGAAGATTTGGCTTCCTTGGGTAAAAGCATTGATAAAGAAAGAAAAAAGGTAATAGATGCAAAACGATTTGCATAAAATTTCACTGTCTTATTTTATACTCTATAGGTGAAAGAAGTTGGCTTACATTATGAAAAGACGGTGACAGATGCAGATACACAATTAGAAAAGGTATAACCATCATTTTGTACTATTTCTCTTCTCGCTAAAATGGACTTTAGAGTAAACAAAGGTTTGAGAACTATAACGAAGAATGGGGTCGTGCAGTATCTCAAAGAAATATGGAACCTACTCACTCGACAAAAAAGAATTTATTTAGATCTAGTAGAACTACCTCTCAGGTAATTGTAAAAGCGATCAAACAAAGATAAAGGCTTATAGTTCATAATGTAGCTTGATAAAATGGAATCCGATTGTAGAAACAAAATGGAAGACGCTGATGCCCAATACAAAATGCAACAAAAGAAAACAATCCAAGCACACGCTGAATACTATGAAACACATCTTCCCAAAGTTCTTCGGGTAAAAAAAAAAAAAAAAAATCAAAGCCAATAATATATGAAAGAATTTCACTCAAGCTATTGTCTCTTTTAGGAATTGAAAGCTGTAGATGATGAATGTGCTGTTGCGCTAAGATACCAATTAGCCAGTTACGCATATACTTTTGAGCAAGCACTAACTGAAGACGGCTTGGCTCTAGACAATGATCAAGGTAAAAGGCACAAAAAAATTTTATTTACAAAGTACTTACGCTTTCATTAGGTACTGGATTACGAGGTTTGGTTGCGAAAATTGACAGGGAAGCCGATTGGGCTGAATTTGTAAGACTTTGTTCTGAAAGAAGTGGAAGAGTCCAAAAGAACGAAGCAGCTTTGCAGGACAACATGGTAAACAAGAAAACTATCTTTTCATCTCGAAATATACTAATAACCGTGTTTAGTACACCGGATACGGTAATGGTGCAAATGTAAATAGAGTGTTTGGCATCCCTCTAGAGGAACTTGTCATGAACACCGAAGACATGGTGCCTGACATTTTGAAGCAATGCGCTTCTGTCATTGAACAATATGCGTTACAATCTGTAGGCATTTACCGTATACCCGGAACTGGCAGTAGAATTCAAAAAATTAAATTCAAATTTGAAAACGGCGATCTCAATCCTATATCTGAAGAGGATTTATCTGATATCAACAATATCACTGGTGTTCTGAAACTCTGGTTTAGGGAGCTTCCAAATCCATTGTTCCCCATGGAATACTATTATGAATTCTTAGAAGCTGCAAGTAAGTTGATGGGGTCCCTTAGAATAGTATTTGTGTATTTACGAGTGTATAGAATTACCCGATGAAAAGAGCAAGGTCATTGGATTACATACCATTATTAATAAGTTACCGGATGCACACTACGCGACACTGAAATATTTAATGTGCCATTTAGACAAGTAATATTAAAATTATAAAAGAGGGTGTATACTGACAATAACGTGTATCTATTAGGGTTCAATTATACCAACGATTCAATAAGATGGGTGCCGCTAACTTGGCTACTATTTTTGGTTTAACACTTATGAGCAATGAAGGCAATCCTCAGTCTCAGTCAACCATCCATGACCACCAAAGAATTGCTGAATCACAATTACAGGCAGTTGTGGTGCAAACTATCTTGGAAAATTACTCGACCATTTTTGAGGAAGATTAATCATATATATACCAATAATCTATAGCATCTGTCTTTTTTTTTTTTAACAACACTTCAATAAAATGTATGTTTATATATCTCTTCATTCGCTTGACTGAAGTTATCACTAAAAAGGTCTGTTCTGATGTTTAAATTTGTAGCAAAAAAAAAAAAAACGTGCAATTGCCCGCGAATCAAGTTAAGATTCATGTTACACCAGGAACACAGTTTTTTATTATTATAATTCTTAATTTAAGTTCTCTCCTTTTTTATACATTTCTTTTTCATTATTTACTCTAATCAAACAATGAATGATGCTAGTAGCTCGAAGGATGATTCACAATTGACACTAACTGGCATGGGAACGCAACTTGGTATCAATGTAGCCATTGCTGTTGTTGTCTTGTGTGCCTTTAACTTTCTTCGGCCTAATAATTCTCGTAAAGCAACTTTCGTTACAGCAGAAAACATAGCATTAACAAATCTATATAATAGTTGTCTATGCGCCGAGATACAAATACTCTACAAAAATGTAAGATATAGTAGAATTATCTTTTAAGACGATGTTATTAAATTGCATTATATTATAGAAAGCAACCTCCAACACTAGGGCGTGGTAGATACACTATAAGCCAATGGTTTCAGGAGTGAAAATAGTAACTTTATTCTTTTAGGTTTCTTTGCTTGGTTTAAGCCTGTCATGCATACACCAGACGAAGTATTAATAGAGAAAATAGGGTTCGATGCTACCCTCTATATTCAGTTCCTTCGATTAATTAGACGAATATTCTACGCAATGACCTTTGTTGGTGTTTGTATTATTATCCCAATTAATATTGTGGCCACATCATATACTGGGTAGGTTTCATTGTTTACCTTAATTTAGACATATTCATACTAATTTAATTATTAGTGAATGGCCGCCTTCACCAGGTGTGGAGTTTTTATCAATAGCCACTATTAATTATTACGACGGTAAGTTCCATGCAGCCAATGGAAACCTTCTATGGTACTGGTGTCATGCTGCAAGTACTTGGGTTTTTTCGATTATTGTCTATGTCTTCCTGTGGCGCTTTTATAGCAGTTATGTTGGATTTAGACAAAAGTATTTTGAGAGCGAGGATTATCAGAAATCAATGCATGGCAGGACTTTGATGATTTATAATGTACCACATTCTTTACAATCAGACGAAGCACTTGGGGCCTGGGTGAATAAATTAGGGCTCAAATACCCACCGCAGCAAGTGTGTATTGGAACACAAAATCATGCTTTGGCGAAGTATGTTGAAGAGCATGAGGAAGCCGTTCGAAGTTTAGAAATCATCCTGTCGAATCACTTGAAAGGTTACTTAATATCATTGATTATACAAGTAATTTTCGTTGACTTGTGTTGGTTATATATATATATATATATATAGATGGAGAGCTAATTCAAGATAAAAAACGTCCTTTAGTTCGAATTGGAGGGACTTGGGGTTGTTTTGGTGGTGAAAAAGTCGATGCTATCAACTATTATTCTGAAAAAGTGCAAGATCTTCAAAGTAAAATCATTGAAGAACGATCGCGTATTTCTTCTAGTAAAAAGACAAACTATGGATGGATATTGTTTGATAAAGTTTCTTGGGCGCATGCAAATGCTAAATATCTGGCTTCTGCCTCTTCTCCACTAAAATCATTTTCAAAAATGTTTGAAGGCTCAACACCCTCCATTGAACTAGCACCTCAACCAAAAGATATCATATGGTCAAATTTATCATTGAACGAGCATCTGAAAAGAACAAAGCGACTCATTATCACTTGTATCTTTTATGCGTTTGTTTTCCTTTGGTTCATACCTTCTAGTTTCTTGTCCGCTTCAAATAATGTCAAGAACTTGCTGAAATTATTTCCAAACTCGACAAAATTCATGAAAGCAAACCCTACCTTTGTCTCCCTCTTTAGCGCGTGGTTTACACCTATCATCATGGCTATCTTTTTCTTCATATTACCAAAGATTTTACGATTCATGTCGCAGCAACAAGGATACATGACAGGAACTAGTTTAGATCGACAAGTTCTCGCTAAGCTATTTATCTTTTTCGTTATCAACAATTTCTTGGTATTTACTGTATCGTCAACCTTGATCTCTATTTATACAGAAATTCAACAAGCAGTTGCGAATGGGCAGACCATATCAGCAGAAGATTTCTTCTTGACGATGAAAAGCAATTTAACTCAAGTAGCCAAAAACCTTATTGGTAAGTGAACTAACCCCGGACTTTTGCTTTTATGACATCTCATAAAGTGGATGTTTAATATTAGATGTGTCTACCTATTGGGTGAATTATGTGTCCCTCAAAGCACTGGGTGTGATTGTCGACTTAGCTCAGGTCGTAGTGCTATTGATGGTTACTCTAAGAAAGCTGTTTACAAGACCTAGTCCACGTCAGCTACAAGGTAAACGTGTAATATACACCCACTGGAAAGACATCGCTCACTCAATTCTCTTTTCTTATCTCAGAGTTTACCAGACCTTCCAACTTTGATTATCCTCTCTTTTACAACGTCTTGCTCTTTTTCTTTACAGTTGGGCTCGTTTATTCGGTCATTGCACCCTTAGTTCTACCATTCACCCTTGCCTACTTTCTCATCTCCACCATGGTATTCAAATATCTGCTAATGTATATATTCGTCACCAACGTAGAAACAGGGGGTCAAATATGGCGTCTTTTGTTCAACCGACTTCTCGTATCCACCGTCCTATTCCAGCTCTTGATGATTGCCGTTTTGAATTTGAAAAGTGCCAAGATTGAATCCTTAGCAGTAGCTCCTTTACCCATCATCACCATCTTATTCAAGATTATTTGCAACAGACGATTTGACCCCAAGGTGTATTATTACACGCCCAACAGAGAAGGTCAATCATTCTATCACAAGGAGACTTCAAACACATCCCCCAAAGGTTCCGTGAGTGTAAGATTTGGTGACCCAGCTTTCTTTGCAGAACTCCCAATACCCATGGTTCATGAACGCGTCCGTCACCTTCTACCAAAGCTCTATCATACAAACATAACGAATACATTAAAGAAGCCCTTTGTGAGTCGCATGACCAGACAGAAAAGTGTTCGCCAAGTGTCCGTAATCCATCTCCCAAACGGCGGAAAAAACGCAGACCTTCAGTTCCAAAGCGTGGGAGAAAAGGATTTGGAACTGGACGATTCTGAAGAAGGCGCTAGAGGCATGTACAAGTTCAACGAAGACGATGAACGCGATAACATTGTAGAGCCCACAAACACAAACTATTATGGTGATTACATGGCGCATCAAGGGCATATGACGAATCCAATGAAACGTATCAGTCATCGTATCAGTGCTTCTCTTCATCGTCACAACAATGATACGTATAGACAGCCATTGGTAAGAAATATGTCTACTATAGATGGTCATGAAAGTGGGCAATTTTATGACGACTATTACGGCAATAATACTACTCCGTCTACACAAAAGGAAGATATGGAGTATTTTGTTGCAGGAAGAGCGTACAAAACACACAATCCACACGATATCATGGATGATTCAAATGTCATAGAGATGGCTAATATCTATCGGTCTCAGCAAACACCATATCAGCCAGAAGAGCATCACAACAATCGGGTCGTAGAAGGTTACAATCAATACGTTCGCACTCCAATCAATGCATATACCACAGGAAATGGAAGATTCAGGAACCATCCTGACCAGCAATACCAGCGATACAACTAAAAGCGAAATATATATAACTTTCTTTTGTACATATATATTAGAAATACAAATAATATTTATTTATTAAACAAGAACCTCAAAATGAACTATGTATATGATGATGAAATTCAATTATTTTTATTGGGTTATTTACCCATGTCCATAAGCAGACGTTCTCTATATAATTCAGTGTTCCATTTGGGGAATACACGTTTGTAAAGGCACATCATAACAGTATCTTGTTGTGTTAAGGTACCATCAAATATACATTTCATATAACCATGTGTACCTAATGATTCTGAAATATGACCAACACGACCGTATTTTGTAGTAAGTTGCACTGGCTTGAACCAATAAATATCTTCAACATTAAAGAACATGTATCGAATAACAGCTGATCTCTTGTGAATTTTGAAGGGATGACCACTTAAAATAATACGCTTGGCAATAATACGCTTCACATCAACATCCATAAATGTACCTGTAGAAACTAAAATAGGCTCTATAAACCAAAAAAAAAAAAAAATCTTTTAGTTCATCTACCCATCCCCCTTTTTTGAATAAGCTTTTTTACCATTCACATTGTCGGTTTCTTTATACATCATAACAGGTGTTTTGCCAAAACAAACAGGACCGTAAATAGTAGCGACATAAGAACGTCCCATTTGCATGAATCGTTCAAATTTATGAACGTGGTTTGTTCCTTTATTGGTGTTCTGAGAGTACACAGGGCGCACATTGTATCTTCGGAAACCCATATGTAAAACCATAGGATCTTTTGATTTGACAGGCTCTTCATATGCATTATCACGTTGAACTTGCAAATTCAAAAGAGACATCTTGTGTTCATATTGTAAAAGACCAAACACAATATAGGGTCTCGTCTTATCATAGGCCTCTATATATCAAAATCAGTATACGCCTTTTTCTCTATTTTTTTCTCTTTACCAAACGCTTGAATAGGGACATTTCTGATCCAAAGTGTAATTCTTCTACCAGGCTTTACATTACCGACAATGGCTTGGTTAACAACACGGGCTTTTGTACGGCCAAAGTTTTCAAATTGGAAAATTCTTCCGTAATCAATAGGAAGATTCTCATAGGGATCCCAAGGAGAGGTTCTGAAAGATTGAAGACCACGATAACGAGCAAAGCGCTCTCTAGCGGGAATATGCATAGGCGTATCAATTTCATCAGGGAAATCGTTGTGATCTTTGTATTCTTCTTGTCTTTGTTTAAGGTATTCTTCATATTGTCTGGCTTCTTCTTCAGCATCAAACTCGTCCTGGTTGTTATCTTTACCATCCATTTCGATTTCTTCATACTCTTCATCGTCCATAGGGAAAGATCCAGCAGCGGGCTCGACAATGTCATCATCCCCATCCTCCATCATCATATCCTCCTCTTCCTCTTCTTCTTCGCTATAATCAGCATCCTCTTCGTCGACAATCCAAGCAGCTTGGTAGGATGATGTACCCTTGGGAACACGCTTCTTGGTGCCCTCTTCACCATCCAAATTACGCATGCGTCGAACACGAGCATCGGCTTCGGCCAATTCTTCCTCCGTGGGCCATGTCTGTTCGTTATTCATGAAATCAGGCTCGTTCTCGGCAACTAAATCATCTTGTTCTTCAGGATTAGGGGTATCAACGACTTCCGCATCTTCATCCATAGCCGAAGCGTCATGTGTCACAGCTGCACTTGTGATCTGTTGAATCTGGAAATCGCCAAAGTTCTGAAGATGCACAAGACGATTGGCATTGAAAGGATTACCACGAGCGTACCCTGTCACCTTGAGATTGCCTCTTTCAGCGGAAATAGGCTCATACTCAACATGTTCGGCGAGCATATAAGGGTGGTTATCGCGCCACGACATGGGCTTGGGACGTTGCGAGGTAATGGTACGCAAGACGTTCAAACTATCACTATCATTATCTAATGTAAACAAGTGTTCTTCCTCGGGAAAGAATTGCTGTACAAAAGCAGTTAATGATTTCTTGACACCCGTGCGGAGTTTAGCAGGTGTGTTGTCCAAATGTTGAACGACAGGCAAGACATTGACAAGACCTTGATTCAAGATGGCCAAGAGACAGTTGATGCCGAACTGATCGACTTCAACATTGGCGGAAAGGAGCAAAATGCCAAAATCAGCTACCTTGAATGCATCAATGACGTCGATAAAGTTGCGCTTGAGAGGAATGAGTTGGAGTTTTTGCTTGAAACGCTCGACGTTCAAGATAGAAGCCTCGTCTTTAGCATGAGGAGGCATTTCTTGTTGGAGGGATTGGTAGAGTGCACGAATGGCACTTTCGGAATCGCTGTCAGGACACAAGGATAAGACAGGTACGATTTTGGGTGCGCCCTGACGACCCTCAAAGACTCGGCTGATACGAGTGATTTCTTCACGTTTCTTTTGTTGGATCACTTTGGCAGCATTACGACGATCGGCTTTGGAAAGAGTCTTGGCTTGATTGGCTTGTTTGACAGAAGTACGATTGATTTTACCCTTGGAAGCTTCTCTTAATGCGCCCTTGGTGGCATGGCGACTCTTAAATGGCTTGTTGGACTGGTGCGAACTACCAGCTCTATGACGATGCTCCATGTTTAAGAAATGTAAGGGAAAAAAAAGTGTGGGTAGCTAAGGTCCCAATACAGAAACTTTTTTTTTTTTGATCAGTCACAATAAGCACTGCAGGATTAAAGTATCCCATTGTGTGGCTTAGTTTATTTTTTTGGAAAACAAAATTGAATAGAGCTTTTTTTTTTTTTTTTTTTTTTTTTTTTTTTTTGTCAAAGCAGCAATTTCAAAAAATGATTATTCCTGTTCGTTGTTTTTCTTGTGGTAAAGTTATTGGTAACAAGTGGGATAACTATTTGTCTTTATTACAGGCTGAATACACAGAAGGGTAATGTTTATAATTTTAATAAAGAAATGACAGGGATTAATGTTAATTGTATGCATGTAGCGAAGCTTTAGATGCTCTTGGACTTAAGCGTTATTGTTGCAGACGTATGGTTTTAACTCATGTTGACTTGATCGAAAAGCTTTTACACTACAATCGTAAGTCTATAAACGAAAAAAAGCATGAACTACACACATTCTTATAACGGCTTTTGTTTAGCTTTGGAACGTTCAAGAGATCGTGGACGTGCTTAATAGATATTGTTTATAGATAACCCAACAAACTCCTCGACCATCATTTTATGTTTTTCTGTATATTTAAATAAAAGCGTGACTCAACACAAGTAGACATTCCTTCCGTGCTTTACATTTCGGATTGATGTAACAGGACTAGATGACATGGCAGATCACAGATTTACTTGAGGGCAAAGAAAGAACAAGATATATAATAGACATGGTTTGCAGTTCGACTTTATGCTAGTTTAGTTGAATTATTTGATAATTGGACCAAGTGCGTCACAAATATGTACACTAGTGCATTGTCAGTGTATCTAAAAAATGACACTTATTGGGAATTGAGCTACTCTCGTCTATGTGCCTATTTTCTGTGTTAGAAATTGGCAAATTGACTGTCAATAGCCACTAAAAAATAATTTAGCCAATCAGTGTAGGATATATACCCCACACGGCAGATAGACAATAAAATGATTTGTTGTTATAATACTCTCTACTGGCTAATCATTACTGTAATATGTCAAGAGAAAGAGGGGCACAATATAACCAGATACACTATTATAGCGTCAATAATAGTAGCAAATTGTTGTGACAGCCTACCTAGAATTTTCTCTAATTGAAGCTGCAAGCATGTAATTATATTTTGTAGTGGCATGTTTCCATGTTATAAACCCTGCTTTCACATTAGAGAATATATTTAATATTCATATGAAAATGACACTACACAGACATATTACGTTTATTTTTGCTCACATCAAACGTCTATCACAGAATACGGTATTAATAGAAGCCGAATACTTACATATAATGAATTTTCAGAACTGAGCATAATGGAATTTGGAGATCGAACTCTTCTAAGAATTCTTGACCTCAAAGTAATTTTTTTTTTTTTTTTAAATTCGTTCTAAAAAAGTCATTATAGTATTATAAACTTATAGAAAACAAAGGCTAATATACTCACATAGTTGACGGGCTTGTCAAAACGACAATCAAAACAGTTTTATTTAGAGCCCAAATAAGTAGAATCTGTCAAACTCTTCTGTAAGCAGAAAATTTTATTTTTTTTTTCTGTTCCTTATTGTTTGCTCGCATTCGTGGGCAAATCCTCCTATTTTCATTGGCTGCTATCTAAAACCATAGATCAAATAGAAAAAACAGAATCTGCTCCACTCTAAGCATATATATATAACCCTCCCTTCTTTTTTTTTTTTCAACATATCCCATTCCTCTCTCTCTTCATTCATCATGGAAATACACGATTATACTTGGATTTTTGCTGTGTCCATGGTTGTGGCCTTTATCGATGCTTTCGGTATCGGAGCTAACGATGTCGCTAATGCTTTTGCTACCTCCGTATCATCCGGCTCACTCACACTCATGCAAGCCTGTATCGCTGCTTGCTTTACCGAGTTCCTCGGCGCTGTCTTGCTTGGTGCAGAAACCGCAGAAACCATCAAAGGCGGCATCCTCTCTCCTTCCTACTACGTCGACCAGCCTGAAATGCTCATGTTAGCCATGCTCTGTGCCATCGTCGGTTCCGCCACCTGGGTCATCACCGCCACCAAATTCGGCTGGCCCGTCAGCTCCACACACTCCATCGTCGGCGCCATCATCGGTGTCGGTATTGCGGCTTTCGGAGGCAACTCCATCTCGTGGGGCTGGGACGGTGTCGCTCAAATCTTTGCTTCCTGGTTCATCTCCCCCGTCGCTGCAGGTCTCGTCGCCGCCTTCGTCTACATGATCACCAAATATGCCATCTTGCGTCGTGTCGAGAGTTTCAAGTGGGGTATACGTCTCGTGCCCGTCTATTTCTTCTTCACAGCCGCCATTGAATCCTTCTACATCATTTACAAGGCTCCTGGAGGGGGTTCCAAAAACATGAGTCTCGGTGTGATCTTTGCGATTGCCATTGGTGTCGCTGTTGGTTGTGCCGCTTTTGGTCAGTTCTTCTTCTGTCCCTGGGTCGTGCGTCGTATCAAAGGAAGAGAAAATTTGAAAGCCTATCATATGTTGGTCATTCCCTTTCTCAAGAAACAGCCCACAGTGGATGAAGTGGATATTGAACACCATGCGTCCCCTGTGATCGAAAGGACTGATGTCTTGGTGGATGGTGACAAGGAAATGACTGAAAAGGTGGTTGAAGAAGATGTACAAGAAGAGATGGCGAATGACGAGGGTTGGTTCAAGTCGAACGTCAAGAAGTACAAGACCAAGTTTGTCAATGCTGCTTTGAATGGTGTACGTCAAGATGTACGTAATTTGGATAATGATAAACTTAAAAACGTCCATGCGGGTGCTGAATTGTTTGAAGATGATGCCGAGTATTTGTTTACGTTCTTGCAAGTGATTACGGCTTTGATGGCGTCTTTTGCTCATGGTTCTAATGATGTTTCAAATGCTGTGGGTCCTATATCATCCATCTTTGATGTGTGGTCGACTGCTACTGTGGACACTGAGGGTAAAGTGTCTGTACCTATTTGGATTCTTGTCTATGGTGGTGTTGGTATTGATTTAGGTCTCATGTTGATGGGCTACCGTGTGATGCGATCTATGGGTAATAATATCACTTTCTTTACGCCTTCAAGAGGTTTCTGTGCTGAATTGGCTGCTGCTTTAACCGTATTGACTTGTTCGCAGATGGGTTTGCCTGTTTCGACAACACATTGTATTACAGGTGCTTCTGCTGCTATTGGGTTATGTAATAAGAATGGATACAAGGCGGTAAATTGGAAGATGTTGGCTTGGTGTTTCTTTTCTTGGTTTATTACTTTACCCTGTGCTGGATTAACAGCAGGTTTATTGTTTGCTATTTGCGCTAATTCTCCCAAGTTCTTATAATTCATTACCTTTTTGTAAATATGTAGTATATAAAATAAGCTTATTTTGATCACGTTTATTATTGTCTTTTTGAATAATGATTTTTGTCTTTATGTCTATTTCTTTCTCATGTTGAGTCAAAATGAGTTACAAGACTTGCGAGGTAATATTATGTCCTATATAGCGAAAAAAAACTAAAGTTGCTCATATATCTCTACATTAGCCTACCAGCGAACATTTGAAGGTGCTTACTGGAGAACAGCATTAGCCTCTATTTCAATGGGTCTTTTAGTGTTAAAAGTGTTTACTATAGAATTTTATCATATTTCATTGGTGTTTTTTGCATTTGGTGTCTTTATGCTCTTTATTGCATTTCTTCGAATCAAAGGCTCTCAAGAACAAAAGATATTCAAAGTGAACAATGACATTATTATTTTATCATTTATATCAAGCTTGTTTACATTTATTGCCTTGTTTGTACTTTTATAACAAGATGTTGTCTGCTGACTCAAATTACTAGCAGCAGGTGCAATCAATGCATGATCACTTTTTCCCCCTAATTTTTATTACGTTTCTCTCTTTTTTTTTTTTTTTTTTTTTTTTTTTTTTTTTCAAGGCAAAAGGGAAGCTAAATGTATCACCATTAGGTTCTTCTTTATGGGATACTATTCATTTCTTATCCGACAGACCACAATTTTTTCCTTCTGTTGAATTGAAATATAGTCAAGAAGTAAATGTATAGAATGAAAAAGACGGGAAAAAAGATAACTGACAATCATAATAGAAACCTTTAGAGTACGATTTCATCATTGCATTACCTACAAATGGACTTAATTTAAGATATGATGGTTCACTTCAAAGATTAAAATCAATAGAATGTTATGATCCGAATAAAGTTAAGCTAATATATCAAAATAGCGATGTAAGGTGAGATGAAATAAAGAGAACAAGGAGCTTTCAGTGTACTTATGTCCCTTTTTATCCAGCTCAAGTAAGACGATACCAACATTTTTATTGATATACAAGTCATTTGGACCCACTTATCCTGGTGAATTTGATCCAAATCAAAGTATTTATACATTGAAGTATCCTGTAATCTTCATGTATCTAGTTGATTGAACAAGTTCTCACTCTTTCTTGTAGGGACTTGCTTTCACTTTTCCTATACCCGCTAAACATCAAACTCTTTATGCATCCTCCACCGACCTTCCACTTGAATTTCCAGATGGCACAACACCTATTGCTTCCAAGTTGATACTTTATAGTCAGAGCAATACATGGCAACAAGCAGCTGTACCACCCTTACCCAAAGTGATTGCAGAGTTCAACAATAATAACTCGATTAAATACGGGAAACTAGGTAAACGGGAAGTAGAGACTGTGATTGTCAAGCCAACAATGGGTATTACACTTGCATTTCCTACCTTTACTAGTACAGTCTCAGCTGAGGCAAACGATGCAAAGAAACCATCTTCCTTACCTACCACTTATCAACATGTAATTATTAAATTGAATACAACTTCTGTACAGGATATCTTGGCCGACCTTGGAAAACCGAGTAGACTATTTTATAAAGAAGAAGACAAAATGAAGATTCATTCGATTTCAGATAACATGAAGCCTGCAAATCAACTATCCAATCCAATGGATACAAAGGCTGTAAATAACGTTGTCGAAGATAAAGAGAAAGGTATATATAGTTGATGTCACCTTTTCTTCCTTTTGCTTATCCTATCATTTTAGACCCTTCTGTGGTTCAACCTACAGACTATTTTTTGAATTACTTTCATTTGGGCATTGATATATTGATTGATGGTGTACTCCATGTATGTAAAAAGATTGTTCTTCATGGTAATATACCAGGTCATTTCGATTTCCAAAGATATAAACGATGCCCTTTTCAAATTAATTTCCCTAAAGGCAAAAGTAAAATGATAAATACTTACCTTACAATAGCAGTCTTATTAAAAAAAAAGAGTTCAATAGGTAAACCATTAGTTGATGTAGAAGATGACAATGAAAATACAATTGCTTCTGATATCACTGTAAGAAAGACACTGACAATAAAAAAAAAAAAAAAAAAAGACATGACCTCATATCCTTTCATAGATATCTGAAATGCAAGAACATATTCCTTGGGAGGCTTCTTCTGGTCATGATGATCGTAAGCCAGTGATATTAACGCGCGGTTCGAGTGAACAAAACCCATTTGGCTCTACTCACTTGACAGGCTATGATGAAGGTCTTGTTATGGAAGTCATGAAGAACGGTTATGTTCCTACTGTGGTTCTATTTTAATCAATAAAGTCCCCTTTTATTATTGCTTGATAATATCTAATTTTATTCCAAAAAAACGGTTCCAACTTGGAATCCACTGCTTTGTTCAAGTCTAAATTGTTCCAAATGCGTTTATAAGCTGATAGTAATTCCAATGGATCTTTTGTAGAGTCATTCAAGCAAGGAGTTGCTTCTTCTAATTTCATGTGTTTCTCTGGTTTATGGCTTTCTTCCATGGAACATCGATGTCGTTTTTTAGATTTCGTAGTATTTTCATTTCTATAATCAAGTGTTTCCTCTTCTATGATTAAAGGATGTGTTGTCATTTGGTTAAGTCTAAATATATATATAAAAAAAAAAAAAAAAAAAAAAAGAGAGAGAGATAAAAATAGAAGAATTTATTTTTCTTTCTCCCTTTTTTCATGCAAGAAAAGAAAAGAATTGCTAAAGAATCGCTCAGGTCTTTCAACCAATCATGAACGTGAATGACTGACACAAAAAAAAAAAAAACCAAAGAAAAATGACAGTTGTCATGGAGTAGAGTGTCTCTTTTTTTTTTTATTGGATAAAACAAGTAATAAAATGTATATAGTTTGTGTGTGGTATTTTGTGTATATATATTAATCCAATGATAGTGTACGTTCAATATTTTGATGAGGCATTGACGATTTTTGACGTTTGGAGTTGACTAATAATAGAGTGTAAATAAGTAATACGAAAAGAATAAATGGACTTACGGTGAGGTTCTAATCCTTTTCCAAAATTCAAAAAGCAAATAAAGGCATTGATAATAGTCAATACTACCAACACTAATGAAACACATGCTATATAATCATAGTTTAGTATTTAATGTTATATTATTTCATTCATATTCTTACCAAAGAAGGTCAACACTTCTTTTACATAAACATATTTATAGGCTTGTGATGGGTCATAAATTCGGTATATTTTAAAGATAAAGTAAGCTATACCAGCAAACATACCAAGGAAAAACAAGCTTATCAATATCTTTGACTCTCGTTGAATCTACAAATGATTAGTCCTTTTTTTTTTTTTTTTTTCAGATATTCCAAGTAAAAATAAACTTACAGCATAAACAGCTAATAGTAAAAATAAGCATGTCAAGGGTATAGCCACAATAGTTAAAGGGAATTCATAATCTCCTGATTTTAATACAAGCACCAAATATTGAATTGAGTATCCCAAAAAGAAGAAAAAGTCAAGTTTCAATATTGTCAATATAATCTGATACCATCTATACATATCTAAAATAAAAAAGTAAATCAACTTGTCCTTTTTGCCTTTGTTTATTTTTTACTTCTAATTTCAGGGTCTGCGCCAATCTTTTTATATATTTTCCACCTATATCAATTAGAAATGACTTTTATGCATCTCTATTACTTTTGAATATTTTACCCGAATTCTTGGTATAATCTTGCACCCAAATAAAAGTAAATTAATTGACAAACACCAGTAATCACGGCAATAACAATTAACAGTCGATAAATTAAAGTCTTTAAAGAACTAGCCACTTGTTCCAAGTCTGTAATATAAGAATCTAAAGCATCTGCAATTTGTTTGAATTGAAATACAGCGTAGACAAAGCAACAGATATTAAATATTAAAAATGCAATCACTTGAATGGTATTCTGTCCTCGCACCTATTAAAAACGGTAAGTATTTTGAATGCGCATTTTTTTTTTTTTTTTTTTTTTTTTTTTACTACTTACGGCATCCCATGCAATAAATACTTGAAAGACTTGTGAAAAAATAAAAATCATTAAATACACTGGTATACCTAATCCCAAGTTATTTTTTGAAAATCTTTTAGGAGCAAAAGAAAAAAGATTTTTTTTTTTTTTGTGTTAGGAGTTTTCGAAAATGATAATTATAGGAGATGCCTTACTCTGTATGATAAAAATTGGCAAAAATAACAGCTTCCAAAGCTATTACAACAAGTGCCTCGAAAATTGAAGTCAGTATTAATAATAAAGCATTATGTGAACTCGGTAAAAGCTATATAAAGAGTCAAAAAAGAAAAAAAAAGAGTCATTTCTCTACATTTCTTTCTTTTTTTTTTTTTTTTTTTTTTTTTTTTTTTTTTTTTTTTACATTTCGCCATGTGAATTTAGTATGAGTCGTTGTTGTTGTTATTGTTGTTGGTGAACGTTCTCGAGTGGCTGTCTCTATTATTTTATGCGAAGATTGCTGTCCAAAGCTACTTGTATTGTCTTCTTCAAAACTTTCTATTGACATTTTCACTTCTATTGACATGAAAGAAAAAAAAAAAAAAAAACAAAAAGAGAGACGAAATTTTTTGTTACTGATATTGTTTTTTTTTTTTTAGCAGCAAAAAAAAAAATAAAAGTTGGGTTTGTATTTACTATAAAAGGCAACCAGATTTAAATTAAGTTGCCTTGTTTTGCTGCTGCTCTACGACCATTGCTATGACGACCATTAGAACAAAAAAAAAAGTGTGATCTATAAAGCCGTCACATGAATCTAGATGCCCCTTGGTCTGTAAAATCACAAATATAGCCTTTCTATGGCTTATCCAGAGAACACAATAAATAACGTATCATGAGAAGGAGGGCGGGGGCCAAGTCTGATCGGGTACTATCTTGGCAAACAAAGAAATAAAATCAAAAAAAGTCCAATGTTAAATAAAACAAGATATTCAATAGAAAAGTATGTTATCTTATTCGATATAGTCTTTCCGTTTTTTATATATAAAAAAAAAGGACTTCCTTCTCAGGAAAAAAGTAAACATGATGATTGGCTGATTAATCTTTTACAAAAAACAATGACAAGTGACACAAACCTCTTTATTGTTCAAAAGAACGGATAGACAATAAGAAAGTGATACAATAAAGTGCTGAACGGAAATCGGAATGAAAACAAACCTGGGACATGTGGTTTTTCTTTATAAAAAACGATATTTTTCCCACTTCTTTTTTTATGTCTTTTTTTTTTTTTTTTTTTCGTCCCTTGAAATATGACCCCAATCAATGTTCGTTTGTGGAAGCGCATTCAATGCTATATCAATAAAGACCAACAGCAAGAGTTTGATGGACTATGTAAAGAATTGCCTTCACAAGTAGTCAATGTCATTTTGTTATCATCTATAAAGCATATTGCATTGACTGAAGATGAACAATGCTTATTGGACTCAATATCATTGGACAACATCAACGCGCTTGAATTTGCTTTATTACGGAAGCGAGACCATATCTCAATGTCACTCTTACATCTTCTAAAACAACACAGCACCCCTGCGCAATACAAAAAATTTCTTAACCATCATCCACTACCAAGAAAAGAAAGATCATCACCTACTACACTTGCACTCCATTTAGCCACTCACTGGGGTTTTCATCACATCTCTCAACTTTTATCACTCAACCATCCATCTCTTATCATCAGACCATCTTCATTCCTTTTACAAAAGGCCGAGAAACAATTATCACGTCTTTCCATGATCGATCCTCATCCTCTGTTATTTACACCATCCTATTCATCCTCCTCTTCGAATTCATCCAGCACTACAGCATCTTCCTTTTGCTGGACGCCACCTGCTTCACCCATACCTACCAAAGAGCCCGTGTCACAACACCTTGTCACACAACATACAAAGAAAAAAGTGCGTTTTGATCCTCAGTCCGTGCTACTTGATATGTGTATGTCGGGAGATGAAGACATCATCACGCATCTAAAGAATCTCGACATGGATCTTAACCAAGTACGCGATGTGAGACAAAGGTCCTTGTTACATATTGCATGCATGCAAGGACACGAACACTTGCTTGAATGTTTACTCAAACACAACATCAATGTGAATCTGCCTGATCAAGATGGTATATACATCTCCAAATGGATATTAAATAAAATAAAATAACCAGAAAATCATTAGGATGGACTTGCCTTCATTACGCTGCTGCTCTTGGGTTATGGAAATCCGTGTCTTTATTGGCTTCATTACCTGATTGTCACGTCAACGCACGGACCCATCTCGGTCGAACACCGCATGAATGTCCTGAAACAGAATTTAAAAGAAGAAAATGTAGACTGCTCATTGAAAAAGCTAAAAAAAAATAGGGGGGTTTTTTTTTTTTTTTTTTTTTTTTTTTATTTCAGGAATTTTTAAGGGGGATGTTTCATAAGAATAAATGGTTATGAATTCTACTATGTTCATGGACGACCATTTCACGCATTTTATAGTCGTTTAATTCTTGTTTGATTTCTTTAGCTATTTCTGGAGTTAATCGATTACACACAGCCTCTGTATCTGAACTACGATCATATTCAGTCTTTGAGTACGTGTCATGCATACGAACGTATTTGTTGAATTTGACAATGTGTCGCTTGGGTTGCTGTACTGTGTAGCGTTTCTCGACTGTGTCTTGATGTTCGTAAATAGAGAGTCTTGCATTAGACCATCTTTTCTTTTTTTGTACCATACTGATAGGTCTTACAGGTATGGGGTCTTTCAATATACTCTTTGTTCTCTTTTGAAATAAAGGAGATATACCGCAAGAATGTCGAAAAAGAGTGGACTTGTGCTGTGTGAAGGATGATTGGCTACTATGAATAGACGAGGTTTGATCTGGTCTTACTAAAGTAGCTGATGAAGAAATTGAATCAATAGAAGGGTTCCATTGTTGATGTGCTGTCATTGTGGAAAGCACAGGTAATGAAGTCGCTGATTGTTGTGTTTGATATTTCTTTTTACTATTGAATAGTCGCTTGACTCTTTTAATGAATGTAAATCGAGAGTGTGGCTTTCTATTTGGATGTGTCTCGATACTGGGTTCAGCAAAAGATTGAAATATGTCACTGTCGTTCATTTGATGATTGTGAATCATAGCTTTCTTCAATTCGCGGTGATAGTTCTTTTGACATTGTGGCTGATATTTTGAGTAACAGTGGTTATAATTAGTTACAGTTGAATCTTTATAAGTATCCATATAATAATCTTGTTGACTATGCTTTATAAGAAAAAAAAAAAAAAAGAATGTTTTTATAGGAACTTTTTTTTTTTTTCATTGTAAACTTACTTGATCTATTGATAGGAATTTGATGTCATTGACAAGCATATCTGTTGTTGAGTTCATCATTATTTTATGAGGATTTTAAATATAATAGAACACAAAAACTTAAGAGAAATGAATGTAAGGGGAGAAAAAGGCTGTTTGAAATGAATGAAAAGTTATATTACAAGAGAAAAGAATAAAAGAAAGACAGAGAAAAAAGGTGGGCTTTTTCATACCCGAGGCTAATTTCCCCTTCACTCTTTATGTATCTAAGAGGTTTTTCTCCTTAAAAATCAAACCATTTATCGGTTATTTCACACCTATAAAAGTCCAAGAATGAACACTTATTCTCAAAGTGAGGGGGTGGGCGGGAGGAAAGACCCTATCACATAAGCTTATATTTATCGTTTATTTTAAGCACAATAAAGACGGAATAAACCATAGTGTGCATCATTACTACGTCTTTACGCAGCCTTCTTTTCTTTTTTTCAGCAAAAATGGTATACACCTTTTGCTAAAAAAATTTAAGTTGTCGCACAATTTAAAAAAAAAAATGACGCATAAAAAAAATGAAGAGTGTCGTATCTTTTTTGATACTTAGGCCTGAGGAAACAAACTAGGAATAATTTGTTTCCTCAGGCCTAAGTATCAAAAAGATGTCGCATTTATAGTGAATCTTCTTGTCAACAAAACACAATTAAAATGAGTTACACATTTTATTTCGAAGATGGTGCAGGAAACATTGTAAATGAAAATGGGGAAGAGCCTATAAAATTTACAGTTAGTTATATGTAATGAGAGTACAATGGTAAAATAAACAAGACAGCTGGCAGTTTCTACAAAAGACAGTTTTCATCTTTAGAAATCATAGACAATCTCACAAGACTAATAGGCATCAGTGTAGGAATCGTAACCAAAGAGAGCGATACGATCGTAGCCGTAAAGGTACATTTGGAAACAACAACTGGGACATTACTCTATCATACAGACAGTTTATCTGGTCTAGCCATTAGGCATCTGCAGAGCAAGCAGGCAGAGGAGAGCGATACGATCATAGCCGTAAAGGTACACTGATGCATACCGAGTAATCCTGCTGTCTTGTTTAAATGAAATACTTATCTTGCAAGGAATATTTGTCTTGATGCCATTCATTCTGTCACCGTATCAACAAAGGAGGGATCTTGTATACTACTATAATAAGGCACTCGTTTAGTGGATCTGATTATCCTGTCTACAAACAGATCATTTGATAGTACCAAAAGCCTGTTTTTTGTAAGATATCAATTCGGTTCTGCAATAATCACCCGATTGAAAGTATGGTGTGGGAGAATACAACAACAAACTTCATTTACAAAAGTGACCATATTTCTGAACATGAAGAGCCTGTATCTAAAAGATAGACGCCCTAAACATCGGTGAGTGTATGTATGTGTTTTTGATTGTGATAATGATGCTGTATGTCACGAAAATGGGAACAGATGCTTAATTACTTGGGAAGGAAGCGCAACCGCAGAATCAACCATCTTGTATATATTCCGGTGAATTATATTGAGCCAGATTATATAGAACGTAGACAGAATTAGGCTGAACATTGGCAGAATGGGGTTAACAGTTAAGAAGAGAAATGCAAGTAAAGCAAGAATTTACGCGTGAAAAAAAATAATAATAATCTTGGCATCGATTTTCTTAATATGCAGCGGCAAGATGTTAGGACTTTTGGTACTTTCCTGTTCTTATAAAATGTCCTCTAACGAAGTGTATTCGGTGACAGGGGTTGCTGACGTAAATTTACTTGTTGAAGCTGGTAAGTAATTGGCTAATTCTTGGTACACGTACTATTTTCACGTACTTTTTCAAAAAATTGCGATTTTGCTAAATGCACACGTTCATTACACGTAGATTTCTGTTTGAATCTTTTACTGAGCATTAAATGCATCCTTTTTATAATATATCTAGCTGTTCTTGAGACAATGAACCCTATTTATCGGCATAGTCATAGAACAAAGAGATATAAGCAAGTCGGCAGACTGACAACGTTTCTGTTATTATTTATTTATAAATAGGAACAACTTTGATTATTGTTCTTTTTCTTTTACTTTTCTTTTGTACGTTTTATGCGAACTTATATCGTTCGAGAAGAGGATTCACTGGAAAGCAAAACAAGACTCTGCAAAAGTCTTCCCTTAATAACGGCTGTGCTCTTCTTACACTTTTACCGTGTGTAATGAATGCGTGAAAATAGCGAATCCCTAGAAATCCCTTTTGCAAGTCCACGTCAGGCTTTTTGCAGTTTTTTGAAAAAGTACGTGAAAATAGTACGTGTACCAAGAATTAGCCAACTATTGTCTTTTTTATGGTTACTATTGTTTTTATTCGAAAATAAAAATGTCCTAAATAACTCATGTACGTTTATATTATAGGTGCGAAAAGGGTACTGAATCCTCTAAAATACTTGCTATCTGTATGCCCAATAATGTAACAAAAAAATTAATGGATGGAATTGGAATTGCACCTATAGATGCAATGGAAGAAGTATTGATTGAATCATCTGGGTATAGAAGTCATTAACAACCTATTACACGATTTATTCTAATATCTGTTATTAATATAATATGATGTAGTGAATCAGACGATGGCCATACTATTGAAGATTCGATAAAATTAATGGAATGTGCTGCCTTATGCTTAAAACAAGAAATGAATAAGTATGGAGAGGCGTCGTTTGAAACGATGCCAAAGCGTAAAATGCTTTGCCTCCAATTCATTGAAAAAAAAATCACCCTGTTATCTATGAAAGTTTTAAGAGGTGGAAAATGGGCATGCGTAACCGAGCGTTCGGCGGTCGTGCCTAGAAGGTGGGATGACAGAAGATATTGGTTGCCAGTCATGGAATTAATCATGAAGTTGAAGGTATATTAATGAAAAACATTGTTTATATATTAAATGAAATTTGAATTAATTTATTTTCCATTTGAATTCAGGTGTCATTGGAGAATCAAAACAAGGTTATCAATGACTTGATTGATGAAAGCCTCGGTTGGAAGAGTGTTCCCCAAGAACAAATGATAAAAAATCAAACCATTGAATTCAAAGTCCTTTTTTTAAAGTTTATTTTTGCCTCTATTGCATTGATGAAATAGCTGTTAAATAATTCGAATATTATACATACCCGTAACAAGGAAAAGATGTTTTCAGGTAGAAGCTGTTATGGCTTATTTAAAGCGCTAAGGTGGTGATATATCGATTTGCTATTTAAGAGAAAGGTGAACCAAAGCAGCAAATTCAGAATGTACAAGGAACAATATGCTTTCAGATATACAGTCGAAGAGATATACTTCTAAAAATAATTATTTAGGTCCTTGTCTCACGTGTTATTACTTAAAGAGAATGAGCATGACGAAAGTATAGTAAAAAGTTTTGGACTTGAAAACTTGAATGCTCTACACAATAACTTACTTCAAAAATACGTTAATAAAAATTCAGTAATGGAAACAACAACATTCAACAGTATTGTATCGGTATTACGGGTAAGTCAATGCTAAATGATACACTTGCGTGCACACTCTAGAATTGGCAAGAATATGTTTTTTAGGGATTAAACAGTAATTCCGAAAGAAGATCATTTAAAGAACGAATAAATGATATTGCCAAATTCGCCAACAATGAAGATTGCAAAATGATCGATATTTTAATGGCTAATTCTTGGTACACGTATTGTTTTCGCCTACTTTTGCACAAAATCTGACGTAGGCTTGAGAAAAGAATTTCTTGCGATTTGCTCTTTACACACGTTTATTACACAACGGCAAAAGTGTAAGAGGATCACAACCTTTATTAAGGGCATTTCAAAACCGAAGGCTTTTGTACATTCTTGTTTTGCTTTCTAGTGAGTCCTCTTCTCGAATACTATAAGTTTGCATAAAATGTATAAAATAAGAATAAAAGAAAAGGATTAATAACAAGCGCTCACTTACTTATCATCTTTCTCTATTTATCTATCGCAAGCCAGCAACTGTAATATAAACGATACGGAGATTCAACTTACTTTTTCTTTTTCTTTTTTTTTTTTTTGCAGTTTTATACCACCTATGACATTTTGTTGGAAATCATTGAAAGGAAAGCTCGTCTGCTACCATAGTATGTGCCTATTAATATAACCGTAATAATCTATGGCTCTAACCAGACAGTTACAATAGACTATTGGAGCTCGACAAGTTACATATTTGGAATGGAGTCTTATAAACTTCTACCAAAGTTTAGTAACGATTGGCCTGACTAAGCCAAGAATAGAAGCAGTTCAGCTTTTTGAAGATGATCTAAAAGCACTTGCTACTGTACTGCCTTTGTTGATTTTAAAGAGTGTAAAGTAATAACCGGACTCCGTGCTGCGCTTCGTCATCAAAACGATGCTCTCGATCATTTCTGGCACACCCCGTATCCAGAACTGCAAAAAAAAAAAAAAAAAAAAAAAAA
>JNEK01001108.1:0-23566 GCA_000697295.1 Mucor indicus B7402 | reverse complement strand
TTCCCAAAAAGGCAAGTCTTGGGGCGACGTTTAATGCCTCTCTTTTTGAAAGTGCAAAATATCCGCTGAAAATTTTTTATTTTTACGAGAGAACGTCGGGGCGACGGTTTCCCAAAAAGGCAAGTCTTGGGGCGACGTTTAATGCCTCTCTTTTTGAAAGTGCAAAATATCCGCTGAAAATTTTTTATTTTTACGAGAGAACGTCGGGGCGACGGTTTCCCAAAAAGGCAAGTCTTGGGGCGACGTTTAATGCCTCTCTTTTTGAAAGTGCAAAATATCCGCTGAAAATTTTTTATTTTTACGAGAGAACGTCGGGGCGACGGTTTCCCAAAAAGGCAAGTCTTGGGGCGACGTTTAATGCCTCTCTTTTTGAAAGTGCAAAATATCCGCTGAAAATTTTTTATTTTTACGAGAGAACGTCGGGGCGACGGTTTCCCAAAAAGGCAAGTCTTGGGGCGACGTTTAATTATTCTCTAAAAATATATCTATAAAAAAAAAAAAAAAAAAACTGGGGAGTTTAAATATTACCGAGAAGAGATGCACACCACGCAACAAACAATTAAACTAGTTCTCTTTCTTTCTCTAGTTTGCAAAAATCATGTCCTTCATAAACAAGTTTATCGATAAAGCCAAAGGTACAAAACATAATAACCAGCAACAGCAACAGCAACAGCAGCAAGAAACCGCGCAGAAAGAGAGCAGTTCACATCTGAGTCTCGCGTCATCTCAACAAAATCAAAATGCCTCATCTAGAGATGGCCGTAAAGAAGAAGGTACTATAATATCTAAAATAAGAAAATTACAGATTTCTAATTCTCTCTCAGCCAATGCTTCCTCTTCTATTTCTTCAGATTCCTCTTTAGAAAGTAATTATGCACAACAACAGACTCGAAATACAAGACTCGTATACAACGATCAGCATATTATTAGACAACGTCAAGATCGCCCTCGCCTTAAGCTAGCTGATTTCCATATTCAAAGAACATTAGGAACCGGGTCTTTCGGTCGTGTTCATCTCGTTCAATCACGTGTGAATCACCGTTTTTACGCCATTAAAGTACTTAAGAAGTCAGAAGTTGTTCGATTGAAACAAGTAGAACATACAAACAATGAAAAACATATTTTGGAATCAGTAGCTCATCCATTCTTGGTGAATATGTGGGGAACATTTCAAGATAGCGTGAATTTATACATGGTTATGGATTATGTACCAGGAGGTGAATTATTCTCTGTTCTTCGTCGCTCCAAGGTATATATATATATATATATATATATCTAATTTTTGTAAGAAATTTAACCTATGAAAAACTATAGCGTTTCCCTGACCATGTTGCTAAATTTTATGCTGCTGAAGTCATTTTAGCTATTGAATATATGCATTCAAAAAATGTCATCTATAGAGATTTGAAACCAGAGAATTTGTTGTTAGATAGTCAAGGGCACATTAAAATTACTGATTTCGGATTTGCTAAACATGTGCCTGATATTACATGGACATTATGTGGTACTCCTGATTACTTAGCGCCTGAAGTGATTCAATCAAAAGGGTACGGTAAAGCTGTTGACTGGTGGAGTTTAGGTGTTTTGGTGTTTGAAATGCTGGCAGGGTAAGTACCACGTTTATGATTTATCAAACATGCCACTAATTTCCTTTTTTTGACAGCTATCCACCATTTTACGATGATGATCATTTGAAGTTATACGAAAAAATATTGGCAGGCCATGTTAAATATCCCCAATATTTTATACCCAATGCAAAAGACTTCTTGAAGCGACTCTTGACTTCAGATTTAACAAAACGTTTTGGTAATTTGAAAGATGGCAGTGAAGATATTAAGCGCCATATTTGGTTCCAAGGGGTTGATTTCAACCGTGTCTTGAACCGTCAAATAAGACCTCCCTATGTTCCTAATATTCGTGGCGATGGTGATGCAAGCCATTTTGATAAATATCCCGAAACAAACGAAGAATACGGTAATGAAATGGCTCCTGATCCTTTCAGAAACCTATTCCCTGATTTTTAAACAGATATTTTTATTTATAACTTTGACAAAAACACTAGTAATATATTTATCAACTCTTTTATTTTAAAAATACAAATATATATATATAACATTAAGGGAAAACTATATGTATAAAGGGAGGAGAGAAATTAAGCAGTAACTTGTGTTTTTCCAACCACATCGGCATTGATTTTATTTTGGACTTCGTTCATGATCTGAGCATCATGCACAGCCGATTGACCACCAAAGATTTCATCCATTTCTTCCAAGGATCTTCCTTTAGTTTCAGGTACGAAGAACCACACGAAAAAGAAGGAGATAACTAAAAAGCAAGCAAAGAAGATGTATGTACCATATGTGATACTGTCAAGCATGATAGGTGTAATAAGACCAATGATAAAGTTACACATCCAGTTGGAAGATGTAGTGACACTCATGGCTTTAGCACGAGCTCTTAAGGGGAAAATTTCCGCAGGAATGACCCAACCAATAGGACCCCAAGCGTAGGCAAAATTGGCGATAAAGACATAAATAAAAGCAACACAGACCCAGCCTTCCGCAGTGTGGTTTGGCCAATCATCTTGAAAGCAAGCAGTGATAGCGGCAACAATAATCATGCAGATAGCCATCACAATAGAGGCAACCATTAAAGCAGTTTTACGGCCAATAACGTCCAAGAAAATAACAGTGGGAATAGTGAAGACCAGATTAATGATACCAACAACACCTGTAGCTAAGAGGGAAATGGAACTACCAGTTAAGCCGACAGATTCAAAGATCTTGGGAGCATAGTATACAAGAGCATTCATACCAGTGAATTGTTGGAAAAACATGATAGCACTACCAATGAAGAGGCGGTTGAAGATTCCTTTTCTAAACAAATCACGGTATCCCATAAGTTCAATCATAAAGCGGCCCTTGCTTCCTTGATCGACATATTGGGGATATTGCTGGCGTTGCACATGACGGTCAAACTCAACCGTGGCCTTGATTTCTTTCCATTCTTCCAAGACAACAGGATGATCAGTAGGATGACGACGTAATTTAGAAAGGACTTCAAGTGCTTCTTCTTCCCTGCCTTGACTCATAAGCCAACGTGGAGAATATGGGAAGAAGATGATACCAATACCAAGAATAAGTGCAAATGCAATTTGAATACAGAGTGGAACACGCCATGAAGCTTGTCCACCAACGTATTGAAGACCGTAATCAATCCAGAAAGAAATCAAGATACCAAAAGTGACAGCGAGCTGTTGTAAAGAGACAAGAGAACCACGAATTTCTGGAGGAGAAATTTCAGATTGATAAAGAGGTCTATAATTGTATCAATCAGTACACATAAAAAAAAAAAAATATTGAAGGCTAGTGACTTACACTAGTAAACTAAGAGCACCGACTGCCATGCCAGTAACAAAACGAGCCCCCATTAACCATGCAACATTTTGAGCCCCACCTTGTAGAGCACTGCCCAACAAAAAGACAACTGTAGTCAAAACTATAGAGTATTTTCTACCAATCTTATCCGCAAAGTAACCAATGATCCATGAGCCAGCCCATGCACCTAATTCTAAAATGGAAACCATAAAACCAGTTTGTGTAGAGTTCATAGGGAAAGTAGCAACAAAGTTATCCATTTCTTGAACACCTGAGATAACACCTTGATCATCTATATAAACGCAATAATTAACAAAAAAAGTTCATATCTGCAAAGCAGAATAGTCTACTTACAACCAAAGAGAATACCACCAATTGAGGCAAAGATGGCGGTGAAAAAAACATAGGGATTTTTGACAAAACCCGTCAAACCATTACTGGACTTTTGATGTTCATGCAATATAGAATCATCATTGTTTGTGTAATTCTTATCATTGTGTGTAACTTGATCCTCTTGTCGAAAGCTCATTGTGATAAAGAAGAAATAAACGCAAAAAAAAAAAAAAGAGCGCGCCCTTTTTATATCTTCTGAACTCTTTTGACATTCAGAATCTTTTAGATTACTTAAACGATTGATACTTTTTATGGCATAGAATGAAAAAAATTTAGGAACGGGTAATGTACCTTGATAAAGTCTGGTTACTGGTCTAGTAAAATATAAACAGTACAAACAATGTTATTGTCTCCACACATACACATTTTAAAGAAATGGCTTACTTGTCTTAATTGAAATAATTAACTTGTATAAGTAGTCCTTAGAAGGTAATTCGAAGAACATACCCCACATCCTTACGTCGTTCTTTTTCATTTTCAGATACACTACATCATATTTCTTTGGGAAAACCTTGAAAAATACACTTCCCCGCATTTTTCTGGGGAAATTACCTTAAACGGAAAATCTAAAGTGTAACCTATCAACTTTTTTTCACAAACTATCTATTCCCATATTCATGGTATTTTTTTATTTATATATATATTTTGACAAGCAATGCAAGAGTACGAGTATCATAGCAATAAAATAAAGTCTTTTTTTTTTTGCTGCTTTTTATGTAAACAAGAATTTTATAACAATCAAAATTCAGGGCGGGAAAATTGAAGAAAGGGGATAAATTGTATAAAAGTGGTTAAATCTTTAAAATTTTTAACCTTAAAAATTGTTTACATAGTATAATGGGGATGTTTGCAGATAGAATGGACAATTCATCATGTAGAGACATAAAGAAATATTTCTATTGTTATGGGGATTGATGATTGAAGTAAGGTACAGCATTAAGGTTTCCATGGAAATGAGGATGACAGCAACAATCCATTATCATATTATAGCGTCATTCTCGAAACTTTTTACCCGTGTGCCCTAAGTAGACTCATAGAACAATGGGAAATTGACGGCTCCCATTTGATAATGATTATAGACTATATTTTTTTTTATTTATTGAAAGATGTTATTTATTCCAAAATGCAGTCCAATAAATTAAAATTAGATTACACACAATTTGGAAACCCTTCAAGTTTGTTATAAGGTAATTTATAAGCGTGCAGTCCTTTTTTATGTACACATATATTCTGAATACAATCTTCCACGTGCTATTAAGGACTACTCATCAATATACCAGAAGAATAACGAATACTGCTCATAATTTTAATGATGATGACACTAGTATGAGAAACATGCATGTTTACGGGGGGTAGCGAACAAAATTGATATTCACCACCCCCTTTTTTCTTCTTTTATTAGTTCAGATTCTTATACCTGCTCACGTTTTCTGTGTCACTGTATAAATTAAACTTGTGCTGCACTTCTTTTCCGTGATGTTCTGCTTCGACAGATATTCTACTTTTTCTGTATTTTTATTCGTAAATCTAGCATGTTTATTTGGAAAGACCGGCGTCCCATTTAATGTTGCTATTATGAATAGATATTTTTATTGGTATTAAAACGGTGAAATAATTTATCACAATTGACTGATCGACAGGGCTTGAGAGATTACTTTGCAAGTTGATGAATAAAGTAAATATATATATATATATTAAGGACAAATTATTGTTGCGCTGTTTTTTTTTTTTAGAAAGATATATAGTATATATTTAATATTTATGCTGTTGTGGTTGAGCGATAAGGCCACCAATCAGGTCGGCTTTGCGGCGTTTCTTCAAGCTCATAAGGAGGATAGGGTAACATGTTATTATGATTGGTTGTCGCAAAATTAGAGTGATTGATTGGCGGAAGGTATATATGTTCTTGATAGTTTTCACTGTTGCTAGAAGAAGATGAAGATATTTTTGTAGGTGACTCTTCTTCTTCAACAGTATCTGTTGTACTCTTTGATTCATAATCAGAGTAAGTAAGGTGTGGTGTATTACTTGGATTGTAAGGTTGTTTTGCGTGCATAAGATCACGATCTATTTCTTCATTTGTTGCGCCTCCTACAAACGAGCGTAATTAAAAGTAGGTTAAAGATATAATAATAAATTAAGACATTAAATAAATAATAAACAAATAATAATAATAATAAAAAGGATATCAATTGTATGGAGTCTGTCTGGAGGAACCCAGTCTTGGTAATCCTCAGTATCAGGTAAATACTGTGTTTTAGCTACACATAATTGATGTGAATAACAGCATCTATTATTTAGACTAATGATTTTACTTCGTCTGTTCAATAAAGTCAATTCTTGCTTCAGTCTTGTGATTTTCATTTGTACATTTTGAATAAGATCTGAGCGCACTTTCATTCGAGCAAACTATTTATGAGAATATATCAAAAATCCTTATAAAAATGTACAACGTTGTACTATAAAAAGTTTTTTCAGGAAAACTAACAAAAAGAGTTTCCTTTTCAAATAAATAGGGGATACAATTATACGATAATACTTACATGGTAGTCATCATCAGCTTGTTTTTTTTGAGCTTCGAAACATTCATGGATAGTTTGGTAATCGTATTTTCTCCACGCTTCTATTCTTTGTAGACGTTCTTGGTATGATTGATCAAGTCGCTCCATCATTTTTTGATATTCAGGGTGGTCAGCAGCATTTGTTTTGCCAGACAATAGTAGCTCATTCTGTTTACCAACCTCTTCTTCTGATACATGCCTAAGATGGCTGTATCATTAGGATTGGATGATTAAATGAATAGCTTTATACTTACTCTTCTTCAATAAGTCTCTTTGATCGATCCTTATTTATACGTTGTTTCTTCTTTTTAAATAAAGTTGACGTAACAGTTTTCTGTAAAGAATTATCTGTAGCACTAGATTTTCTAGTGGAAGATCTGCTACTACGAGTTACAGTGGAAGTCATTTAACAAGGTATAAATAATAATAATAATAATAATAATAAAAAAAAAAAAAAAAAAAAAAAAAAAAAAAAAAAAAAAAAAAAAAAGCAAAAGGGGAAAGAAAAGATGCAATAGCCACACCACATTCTAACTTTAAAAAAAATAGGTGTTGGGTTTAGAAATAATGTTGATGATGTGTCACAGGCCAAAGCCAGCTATTTTGGCCAGCTCATAAGTTTTTCTCCTTCTTTTGACCTTCCGTATTTGTAGCGGCGATCTACTTGTTTTGAGTAAATGAAGTGTCTTGTAAAAGAACTATATACCTCACATGTAAGCCAATTGTTCCCTTAAATTTTTCATTTTGTTTTGATTTATTTTATTTTTATTTATCGTCCTTAAAAAAATATCAAATACACTATTTCCATAAATAGACTTTGCGGATTAGTCCTTCTCTCTTTTTTATCATTCAATTAAGGCACGCTGTTGCTATAGCAATAAACTATGTTGCCAAGGGGACTGGAGAATATAATGAATGCATTATTATTACTTGTGATTTTATGAAAGAGTCTGTCTTCCTGCTTATATGCTGATCAGCCTATTTTGGAGACGTTGTTACATCTTTTGGAAAAAAAGAAAAAGAACAATGACGAAGCATAAAATAATGTCTTGTGTACTCTGTAATTATATAGGCTACATCTCCTCCCAGTCTTTGATATTTGAGCTTCATGCCGTAGTTGCTAAAGTGCCTGAGCATATTAATGCAACAGGACGACAATCTTGTTAAGTGAGTTCGTGGTACTTGTTTTATAATAATTTCATGGGAAATTAGTGCAACCAGGAAACCAAAAAAACCTAGATTGTCCCAAAACGTTGATTTGGGAGGCCATGGTATAAAAACAATAATTTATTGGTTTTAATCATGAGCAGTGCAGGTATTTATACATAAGTCTGACGATATAAAAATCATTTATGGCTCCCTGAATTTTATGTTGATTTTATACCGACTCTAAAAAAAGACATACACGAGTCAATAAGCTACATATAGAAAACAATGACAAGAATATTTTGCATTTCCGTTTTATCTATCAATCCGTTGAAAGATACCTTCACTGGCTTGGGGGTGCCCTTGAAGTTTTGTAAAATAATGAATGGCCAATTTTTTGTGTAACCTTGAATGCACACTTGAAGTTTAAGTGAATTGGTGAAACCATCTAAATGTATAAGCGCATGACCAGAGGTATTTCAAAATTTTTGAGTGAATATGGATTATATGATGATGACGATGACAGTTCATGGAATTTATAATAATTTATTCTGATCAGATTGCACCTGGATATATATATATATATATATATAGTCAGTTGACATTACATTATCATGTCTTAAAAGTTGGCTTGCAATGTATATATGCCCATAGACACCTTTTCCGGTAATATCACGATATAGTAAGCTCTCATGAGCAAGAAGCTAAACCATTAAATTTAATATTAAACCTTAAATGTAAATCATTCATCATGTCTCACTACTTGCTGATCCACACTCTTCTAATCTTCTGCGAAAACAATAATAAATAAGCAAATGTACGTCATTGTCAGCATTGTAAACAGTACTGTATATTTTAATGACACCATAAGATTAAGCAACTTTGAGGCGGCTTTCCAGAGAGCAATGCAGTGCATGAGCGGACCATAAACTTGTCGACATATCTTGGTCTTTGTGGCATGCTCCGATAGTATATATTACTATATTTGCTCAAGCAATTACTACAGAAATGGTTATTAAGCCTAAGGGTAATGAATATTAGATTATATGAAGTGTCATGTTATAAAGAGGCTGCAGATCTCTGACCATTTCTGCACATGTATTGTAAGAATTTGTATTTGGACCGAATAATTTCGACCTTACAGCTTAAAAAGCCGTGCCTGGTAATTATGAAATCAGTGGATCACTAGATACGTTTATATTAATTTTCATCCCTCTTTATTAACATTATATATATATGGCTATGACTCCCTTAGGCCAATGCAGTTATAAAAATATACAATTTTGCAAAAAAAAAAAAAAAAAAAAAGGTGGATGCCCCAAAAGAGGCATTATATATTTCGCAGAAGCAAACCTGCACCATGTACGTTTTAATTGCTAGCTTCCTAAAGAGGTTTAATAATAGTAAATGGATCAAAGCTGTTTTACGCAATAATGCAATTTGTTCCATGTATTTCTTCTGACAAACAGCACTAAAAATATGTAACGTGCATCATATTAGCTTAATAAGGTATGACGATCAAAGGACAAGGTTATGAAAGTTTTACATTCAACCATCGATAACAAGCTAAGGAGGGGTTATCTTCTGCCTATTTTGCGTCTATTCACGAATATGAGTATGGGTTTTACAGCTGTTTTGATGTACACGTTTTCTAGTATTTTCACTTGTGAGCCGCTATGTATTCGGTTAAAAATAATTACTTTCCCTAAATATCAGAAGTTGCGGCCCAAAAAAAACTTTATTTGAAGGAGCTTCATCCGCTTTTTAGTGTAGGAGTTGTCTCCTGGATCTTTTTGAGATACGCACTGACAACAGAAGATTTTCATGATATAGAAAAGAGATAAATAACTAATTACCTCGAAGCAATTGGAAAATTATTCGTTAAATACTTGAAAGGATATATATATATATTTTTTGATATGTCTTAAGACACAACAACGGTAGCTTACGCGACTCGTGTAACGTTAAGTTTTCCAAATGAGGTAAGTGCATAACAGGTGCGATCAAAACCTTGATCAAAAGAAAACGGTTGGTTTTTTACGTATAAAGAAAACCAAGAAAACCGGACGAGTTCACAGAAAAAAAAAAAAAAAGGATTGAAATAAAATAACAGTATGTAATAGAAAGTGCAAGACCACAGAATTTTAATACTCGACGAATAAAGATAGCAGACTTCAAAGACACCTTGTACTTTTTTTTCTAAAAAAAAAAAATGGAAGGGTTCCACAAAATTGCTATCTGGTCAGATAATCCGAAGAGAATTTTCATAGGTTCGTCCACCATACAATTAATAGAGATGCACATGGCTGGAAGCTTAGACTGTTTGAGTATATAAAGCAACTTTATACCTCTTTCTGTTAGATTTCATCCCGCTCAATTCAAGTTCTTTCCTGAGAGTTATAAAAACCGGAATTTACTAGCTCTTTCAATTTTGAGGCTACTTGAAGTCACCTGCGCAGCCTTTTTGATGATACCCAGATACACAACAGTTAGCCTCTTTCATGCCATCAGTATTTGGCTACAGCTAACTTGTATAATAGCCATCAAAGAAATATATGATACAATCTGAACTGCTTGTCTGCAGGTATAAAGTAGTCCAGATATGCCACGCCGTATCTTTTGTCTTGAGCCCTACGACTTTTAAGCTAGGGAATAAGATTGTGATGACCGTTTCTGTCTACACCAAGTACATCTGGAGTTGTTTACCTAGAATTTACGTATCAAATCTTTCTTCATTTCATAGTATCCACCTGACTACACTTGTTGTCAAATCATAAGTTTTTGCTGATTTCAGGTATTCTTTGGTGGGAGTTCTTACAAGTGCAAGTTTAGCAACTAAGTGTTATATTGAAGCATTGTTTTTATACAAAAGCGATCCTCTTTCATGAACGTTTTTCTTACAGATTTTTTTTGGGTTGAGTATAGCGAAATAAAAGACTGCTTGGGATTAGTGCGAATCTTTTCATTGCATTTTGTATATTCCATGTAAGGCAAAAGATGATTGGTTGAATTTATTACTATTGCATATTACCACATTTACTTTGTAGCCCGTATTTCATTATAACAGTTTATTAAGAGACAAACGAGCTTTACTAATAGACAGTCAGCATAAAATATTGTATAGTATAGCTGGTATATAAGTAGTTGGTCTTTCCAAGAAAATACGTAGAACATATACATACGTATGTCTTAAGAAACTTGTATCTGTTTCCAAAAGGTGTTGTTATTATAAGGGGCTTCATTATTTATCTGGGTTGGTAGTGTTCTCATTTAAACCAAGCTACGCTAATATTAGATAAAAATAACAGTCTGCTCCTGATCACACATATTGCCTTTTAAAAAAGGTGTCTTCGTTTGAAAGACCAACGATCATACTAAACGTTTGGTGAACTTACTAGGCTATTTGGTTGAATTCTAATACATTTGAAAGGACACAATATGTCAGGCGGTAAATATAAATTGTTCTCTATTGATACACGAAAATATTCTCAATGATGCAATTCTAAATGCTGCTATTCACGGAGTCGTCGGCGAAAAGTTTAAGAAATGCTTAAAAATAAAATTGTATGACATCGTATACACTCTTCGTTTTAGCAGTAAATGTAAACACCGGGAATTGGCTGGCATAGCTTAGAATTAGTGCCTAATGGTCTTTAAGGCTTATTTTAGAGAGTGGCCTTTCAAATCTACATTGTTATCAAAAATAAGGTTAAAAATTCTCATGCAGGGAAGCATCAAGAATTGCTTTTTATTATTTGCTTGTTCAGAGACATGTGTCACAGGCTGTGCACTTGCATTATTATCGAAGGAAAGGCCAACTGGTGTAAAAGATAAAAAAAAAAAAAAAAAAAAAAAAAAAAAAAAAAAAGCAAGTGAAGCATAGTCACTCTGGTTTCTTAATCTCTGAAACTGTAAATGCATTCACGTCCTGAAACTTAAAAAATAAAATAAAAGCAAGTCCCGAAACAAGGAGATTTTCACCATCTATTCATACATGAGCACCCCCCCCCCCACGATACACTTATTTGACAAAATAATAGACAGCGGTAATGTTTGTTTACAATGTTATTAAATCACGGGAATTATTGCTAAACTCTGTGTCAGTTACAGAAGTTTCTCGTACTAAAAATGGGGTGCAGAGGTGGTATAGGTTACATTTATCCCCTCAAAATGTAATGCTCGTGAAAAGCATCCAATCAACATTTTTGATTGGCTGGCTCTAATGGCCGAACAAAATTGACTGGTTGAAATTGCAGGCAATTCCCCCATTGTTTGAGCTTCAAATATATTGATAACAATTAAATTATTTTTTTCTGCTTCCAAGAGCAGTTGAACAATAAGATGCTTTATAGCATATGAATCGGATAAACTCGTAATAACATCCAATCATAAATTTCAAACAGAATAAACAAACAAACCTTCTTTTTTTTCAGTTTTAGAAAAACCTGGTTACAGCTCTTCAATAACCCAGCCATAATTTTTTTTTCTAAAAAAAAAAAAAAAAAAAAAAAAAAAGGCTATAAAAATTTTCAATTATCGTAACTTCTTTTTTCCTTCTTCCTTTTTCATATTATTCTTTAACAGCAGCAGGATTTATCTCCTACAACATTTATTTATTAAAGTAGCTGCAAATACAGTTAGACATAGAGATAGAAAAGATAATAGAACAAAAGAATGGAGAACTTATTGACTATTCAGCCGCAATCTATGCTTCATAATAATGGAGAAGCTATGGACCTCGAAGATTTCTTTAAAGATAGTCTCGAGCCATTGATGAAAAAGTTCAAATATCGATTATCACAATTCGAAAATGCTGTCGTAAATAGCGAAAAGATACAGACAAAAATCAACACTGCTTATCAACTACTCGAAAGCCTTGGTCAGCAATGGGAAGAACGTTGCCAAACAGCTTTAGAAGCAAGACGTCAGATTTTACAGGAACTCGATGTGAAACTAGTCGAGAAATCTAAATATTATCACATTATGACTCCTCCTGAGCTAGTAAACACCATGTTAGAGCTTTCTAAAAAGTATCACGAGCTTGATTTAGATACAAACAGTGACATGTTTGATGATACTATCGACACCTTTATGATTAAAATGGAAGAACTTGACGGCAAAATATCCGATGCTTTGAGTCGTGCTGATAAGATGCTTACAAGAGTTGAAGAAAAACTAATGCAAGTAGCTGGTGCAGCAACCGAACAAATAGATAAATTGAAATATGCCATGTCTTTCAATACAAAACGCTTATTAATATACGATGAATTACCAGGCCCTTGGCAAAGTAATCAAGTAAAGAAAACCCTGAACTTATACAATTGACGTGATACTAAATTAAACTCTATTTTTTTTTTTTTTATATATATATATATATATTTACCCTTCAGTATATCCGAACTGGCTACCGATTTTTAGATACAGCAGCTGATTGCTGGATTTCACTATTTTACGTACACAACGAAACAGGAAACATATGGACACATTTACTAGGCTTCATTGCATTGTTCAGTATTGGTTTCTATCAATTGTTCTTTTCTGAATTAATGTCCAGTATTCCTATTAGAGATCGTCTTGTCTTTGTTGTCTTCTTTTTGGCCGCTTGCAAATGTTTGATGTGTTCTACAGTCTGGCATACTTTATCTGGTATCAACGATTTGAAAGTGTATCGCCAGGTCGCATGCTTAGACTATGTTGGTATCTCTGTATTGATTTGCGCAAGTATCATTCTTTGCGAATATTATGGCTTTTACTGTGATGACGCTGTTCGTAACACATACATTACTGCTACCTCAACTTTAGCTGTCATTGGTGTAAGCATGCCTTTCCAATCATGGTTCGATAAACACGAACGCAGATGGCTTCGCATTGCCTTTTTTGTAGCATTAGCCTCATCGGGCGCATTTGTGATCATCCATTTATCTATCATTCGTGGTGCATATGCAACTTTTAGTTGGTTAGCTCCTGTTTTCAAATCACTTTTATCGTATATTATTGGTGTAGTCGTTTATGGAAATCATTTCCCTGAAAAATTCTGGCCCGGTAAATTTGATCACTTTGGTCATTCTCATCAATTCTGGCATATATTTGTTTGTGGTGGTATTTGGTATCATTATCAAGCTGCCCTTTCATTTGCTGGCAATCGTGAGGTCTTTGGTCAATGTTTATTAAATTAAATTCACAATTATTATTACTTACTATTCCCTATTCCCCCCTTCCATATTGTCTTTATTTAACTCTATTTCTCACTAACATTGCATTTCCTTTTAATAAAAATATCCTTTTATTCGACATATTTTTTTTTTATATCAATGATATTCTATTACGAACTAAACTGCCACGAAAGTTCTTCATTGGGTGTGGTACTTGTTGAAGTCTCCTAAAAGCCTCATAAATGTGTTCAGCTTGTAGTGGTGTTTGTTCTGTGCTTGGTAGTGAGAATAAACCTAAGCAATCTGAATCTGGAGAATCCGGCGACTCTGGTGAATCATGCTTTTCCTCTTCATTAATGCCTTTTTCAGTTGTATTTTCATCTGGTTTTGATGTGGACATAGAGCCTTCAGCTGTAGTTACAACCACTGAGGGTGCTCCTGAGTCATTGTTTGTGTTGTCTTCATCCTCTCTTTTTCGTTTCAAGTTGGTTTTTCCTAAAGACATTGGTTCATTCTCTTTCTTCCCCTCTGCTTCTAATTGATCACGTTTGATTTGAATAGCTGTTGTTGTTAATTTAGATACCATTTCGTAGGTCAAAAATCCCAAGCTTTCTACAATATCATCATTCGGCTTCATATCTACATAGGTACTCATGCTCGCCCATTCTCGAAACCGCCGACTTTTACGGTACGTGAATGAGGCTTGTCGACATTCTGAATAGTGAACATATTCCTCTCTCGTCATCGCTCGTGTCACATCGTCTGCTTCTTTTAATCGTTGGATGGAATCTTTATAAGCTTCTAATTCATCCTCATCCTCTGAACCATCATCGCCATTGATAGACTTTGTTATTACGTCTGTAAACTGATTGACTAGCTCCCATGGTAACTTGATAATACTTCGATGAATTTTGCCTTTGATTCGAAATAAGACCATTGTAAGGTTCGAATGCATGCGAATGCTTACCTGTGTTTGTTTCTTCTACTACATCTTCTACTTCATCTTTTGCATTCTTTCGCACGTCTTTCCAACTTAAAAACGATCTCAGTCGATTCACTTTGGCACGATCATGTCTCATTAAAAATATTAAATCTTCTGCGCTTAGGTACCTTGAATTGCGTCGCTGTGCTTGAGCAGTCGCTTGAATAATCTAGAAGAGTAAATCAGACTTTATGTTAGGGGCGATAACAATGTCTCTTACGATTTCTATAACTTGAGAACGAACAATATCTTCAACTAATAATGTTACTTCTGGTAAAGGATCGGACACTTCACCAAAAACAAACATCATTTGTTGAATTTCTGACTGAAATCTATACCTAGACTAAATTTACGTTAGCACGATTCAGCTTTATTACTGTTTAGCTTACTTTTTTTGTGTCTAGCGCCATTGGTATAATTTAGTTTTGTTTTTAAGAAGAAAAATTAAAGACTTGACACTTTTGGGTCTTGTGAGACGGGATCTTATAAAACCCAGCAATTGATCTTATGTATATTTACCATCACTAGTCCGATACAATAACATTCATGTATGCAGTTTTTTTGCAGCGGCTATTTGTATTTTCATGATAGACTGAAGATGATATAGTCTAGTAAATTTATCAATTCATTAATTATGCAACCAAAATAAAGCGTCTTTTCATCCTAATTTCTATATATTCATGGCATTGTTTATCATACTCAGTGTATGGAATGGTACTCAAAGGCCACAATTTGACTTTAGGACACTCTTGTCAGTCAAAAAATGTAAAGTGTACGATACGCTTTTATGGTATACAAAAAGCTTATTTTAGAAAAAAAATGTGACGTAACAATTTATAAAAAGGGACACCTATAACTGCTGGCTCGTCACTCCAATTAAAACAAAGGTTTTGTCCCAACAGAAAAGCAACTTTAATACATATTTTTTTTTTCAGTCTGTGGGGGCGTACGATACAAAAAATTAAAATAGAGAATGTCCTATTCACCAGAGCTTTCTTCTAATAATTACTCAGATGAAGATGATAAAATAGCAATTACACCTACACCTACCATCAAGTTAAAATTAAAGCTAAATCCATACCCAGCATCAACAACAGAAGATAAAAAAAAGAAAAAACACAAGAAGAAACACAAAAAGAAACATAAAAAAGCAAAGTATGATGAGTTTGAAGACAGTGATGACCTTGATGAAGAATCGCATCCACAAGTAGGTGGTAAAAGACCATTTGCCTTATTACAACAGAAACAAGCATATCAATTACAAGAACAAGTTGAGAGTTCTTACGACAACGATTATGAAGATGACGATGTAGATGAAGATTCCGACTATGAAAGCTATCATCCAACAGAAACAAAAAAACCTAAAGTTGTGCATCATCAATCCAAACTAGAAAACTCACAGCTTCCTATTTCAAGTGCATCCGCCAAATCGAATAAGGGAAGAAGACCTTCAAAGTCTGCTAAATTATTACCCAACGGAGAGAAGCCCAAAAAAAGAGGTAGACCAACAAATAAAGCAAAAGCAGCAGCCCTTGCAGCCGCAATATCTAAAGCGCAAGATACGCCAAAGAGAGACGTTAAATCTTTATTAATTAAGCTACTAGATAGCATTCAAAAGTAACACAAACTTATTATTGTAAATAGAAAACAGTTTAACCTTGTTTTTTTTTTTTTTTTTGGATTAATAGGAAAGATGTGTATGGGTTCTTCTTAGAACCAGTAAACCCCAATTTTGTACCTGATTATTTGAAAATTATCAAATCACCTATGGATTTTTCAACAATGCGTAAAAAGATTGAAAATGGAGAATACAAAGGCGCTAACGATTTTAAGAACGATTTTGAACTAATCATTAGCAACGCTAAATTATACAATGCGAAAGATACAATTTATTGGAAAAGTGCAGATAAAGTGTACGAAGCTGGTTTAAAATTAATTGAACGTTCCGAAAAGCAAATCGAAGAAGAAATACTAAATGCCGAGGCAGCTGCATTTATACATCAGCAACAAGGAAATAATATACATCAGGCTGAAGACACCGATACAGATAGTCTCAAGAAATTATCGATCTCATTCTCCAAACGTAAAGACTCATTAGCAGTTAAAGAAGAGGATGTTGACATCATGGGCATCGATACCGGTATACCTTTATTGCGAAAGCAAAACGACATACATATAAGAGAAACAAGTGTTGATCTTTCTAATTCTCGTGCCATGACGCCTATCCGTACCACGCCATACAAAAAAAAGAAGAAGAAAGTTGCAGAAACTGGTGTATTGTATGGACCTGATGGATCTCTTCATACTGTAGGTGGAGTAAATGATACCGAGACATTGTTACCTATGGAACATCCATTTTCTGATCCACCAGAAATTACGGTGACAAATGCAGCTGCCCTACCTTCAGCCTTTTTTCTCAACCGGTATTCAGCAGATGATTTTCATCATTACAAACATTTTACACATCCTGCGCATTTCTGTGACTATGGACCATTTCCAACTTTGGGGATACAACCGCCTGGTGCATTTTACACAACAAAAGACGCAGCCTACATATATCCATTGTTTGGTGACGATAGAGGAGAAGCGTACATAAAGAGTTTATGGGGTTTTATCGACGACGATGACGATGAATATCTAAAAGACTATATTGCAAGCAAATCAGTACAATTAACAAGAGGGGCATGGAAGGTATTAGAGCAAGCACTAGAAAGAAAAAATGAACACCTTCTAGGTAAACCGCCTAGTGCTGCTGATAAAGTAGCTAATACAGAATTCGGCTCCGTCAATGCAGCTTCTATTATTGACAAGTTGGATAGTAAACGATGACATACATATTTATTCAAATAAACATCACCACAGTATTTTCTGACAATATCTGAGTATTATCTTGTACCGTAATACTCATCGGATAAATTTTTCGTTTGTTTACCGTTTTCACTCTTGCTAAACTCATATGCTCAATGCTTTCATATACTGCTGTGGGCTTTTACGGCGTTTCTTGTGAGTTACTCATATCATTACACCGAGAATATATCTAAAAAGCATAGAATACAGGCTATTAATCCCCACATAATGATTGTGGGAAGCTTAGTGTTGTAGGTCACACAACCTGTTCTACTATATAAAGTAATTGTTGTTTACCTGGTGATGATTTACAAGGTTTTCTATGGTACCATAGCAACAAAGATATAGAAGCAAGGAATAAATGTCAAAAAATGTTCGATCTGATTTCATGATTAACGGAAACGAAAAAAAAAAAAAAAAAGCCAATCAAAGAAAGTGACACTTATCGTTCTGGCGTTAACGTATTACTAATTGTAGCAAGTTCCGACTTTTTTTTTTCTTTTTTTCTTCTTCTTTCATATCATGGCAACGAAAAAAAAAGGGAAAACCGTTCCATGTGAAGGTAAAAAAAAAAAAAAAAAAACATGTACAAATATTTTATAAGGTTTTCTAAAAAAAAAAAAAATGGATACAGGCTGTCGAGAAAGAAAAAAGAAATGTACTGCAGGTCAACCTTGTGAAAGGTAAAAACGCAAATATTTTTTTTTTTCGTTGGAGATCCTTAATGTGTAGTAGATGTAAACGACTTGGAATAAAATGTTATTATTTAAAGCCTGTTTTACCACCGAAAGCAGATGCCTACGATTCAGTCAATAATCAGGAAATTCAACTACATGTCGAATTCCTTGAAGATATCATGAGAAATATGGAACGAGAGCTTTATTTAATGAAAACACCTTACCTGAAGAAAGAGAAAGAAGAAGACGCTAATAATAATAATATTGATAGCGCCTACTCAGACGAAGATTTCGACCATCAAAAATCACTAGTTGAAGATACCACTTCTTCCTCAGAAGCAGCAGTAGCAGCAGCAAACTGGCAATTGAAATTAAGAAAAGATGGTGGTATTACAATTAATACAGATATACTATCCTATACAGCTTTACTGAAGCATGTGCAACAATTTGGAAACAAATCCTCAAATTTATTTTTGTTTCCTCTTGTAAAACAACCTACTTTGGTCTCTCTATCAGCTGGTGGTGGCTACTTATTTAGGCAACTAATGAGCACAGTTGTTCGAAAAGGTTATTTTAAAGTCGTCACAAAATCAATACAAAAGAAGCAGGCTCAGCATCAACTAATTTCAAGTGCTTCTTCTACTCACACACCCACTACTTTATTACTTGAAGCAGAAAAGAATATACCACCCATCATTTACGAAAAGAAAGATTTACACTACCAACTTATTGATTGTTATTTCACATGTGGAGGATTGAATAGAGTCATATATCACAAAAAGACATTCTATGAATTATTCATGCATAAAAACGATTCAACTTCAAACCCTTCACCTGCCATTTATGCCCTATGCGCTTCCATATTAACAATGCATTGTAAACACATTATAGATATTGTACCTTACAAACAGTCGATGCAATTAAGTGATTACTACTTCAACAAAGCGCGATACGCTGTCTCCCTTCAATTTGACGAGCCTTCTTTAGAAACTATGATCACCTACTTGCACATGGCTCTCTTCAAAGCCAACACAATGCAACCTGCCGACGCTAAAATATATCTTGAACTTGCATTACGGGTACGACAAATCTTATTTGAAACCACATTCAAGGAAATACCTACATTTTATTCTGCTTCTACTACAACCACCAATACTACCCATGTTGACTCATCTGACGTATTTCATGTGAACCAGCACACGCCTGTAAAGAAAATTTCTCGTACTAAGCTTGTCACCAGCTATTTAGGAGAATACGAAACGTTGAAAAGACTACACGCAGGTTTTCAAGACGCTGCGCAATACATACAGTACGTCAATAATCAACGTGGCGTGCCTGATAAATCCCCCAAACCCAAAAAACCAATTTTTACTGAAAAGACAAGAATGTTTCAATCGATATCTGCAGAAATCTATAATCCAACACCCATGCCTGACGAGTCGCGAGATGTTGTGCGTGCCATCATGAAAGAACATTACATTGCACGCATAGGTAAAGTGTGTGGTCCTTATTTTATTCGTGTTCGATTTGGAGACAGCGACATGATTCCACTCTCATACCTTATGAAGACAGAAGAGGAACTTAAACACGTCTACTTTCATCAAATACCTATAGAGTATCGCCTGAACGAATCTATTTTTGAGGATGGTATTGATGGCTCAGAGTTTAAGAAGCGACTAGCTGATGATGGTCGGTGTGACGTTGTCTCCGTGTCGATCGCGTCGAGATATTACCAGTCACTAATTGCAATTCACGAACCTTACTTACCTACAATTGTAAAACCTACGACAGAGACATTGGTTGATCTATCACTGATACATGAACCATCGGTGAGCGATCCATATATGCAGCAAAGAAAAAAGAAACGGAAACGAAAGCTGCAGAACACCACATCTTCAGTGTCATCTTCTTCTTCTGAGGATGAGGGGGAAGAGAATGTGTTATCGGTGCATTCATTGAGAGCACAAGAGATCTGCTATCATAGTGCTATCAAGGTAGTTCGGTTACTGGAGTATATGTGTACTACGTTGGGAGCATGCACGATACCGCTGCCGTCGTTATTATGTGCATGGGATATCTTGATGCGTAACTCGTGTCTTGGGATGTCTGAGGAAGATATGTACAAATCTGGAGTTTCAGAATTTTTGACAAAGAAGGATATTCAACTCGCTCAAGAATACGCTGTGCGTTGCATTGAAGTGTTGAGAAGAGGATATATGTTCAATGGAGCAGAACGTGATGTTTGGGAGCATTATGAAAAAATGGAAATTCAACTACTAACTGCGCTTCATAAGTCTGCTTCACCTACTGCTAAATATTGGGAACCTGTAGCCACATGGTAAAGAGTTATTGTTTGTATAATAATATTTAATTTAATTGCATTAATACAAAAATTGGGTGTTAGAGACACGATGTCTCCTCCCCCCACCCATCCCCTTTTAATTGTGTTATTTAAGTTACAAAAAGAGCTTTGTATATGTACATTAGTTTCGGCCAGGATATTGAGTCCAAACGGGAGTAGGGCCTCTCCAGACGTCTTGAGTGGGTGGCGGTGTACAAGTACGAAAAGGAGTAGCGGTTCGAAGACTGCTAACAATGCTGTCTGTGTTGTTAGACGCTGGGGTTTGACATTCATGTAAGGGAGATAAGGAAAATACTCGAAGCTGGCGTTGTTCAGGCATGGCAACGGTCGGCAGTTCTCCTGTATTGACATGACGAGGAGGTGAAAGTTCTGTCTGAACTGGTGTGACAATAGCGAATTGTTGACCATATTTCTCCATTTGATCTTCTATATGAAGGTTTACCTTTTGCTCTTCAACTTTTCCAATGTCATATGACTTCCTGTCTTCTTTTTGTTGTGGCGCTGATTTCTTCGGCCGGTGCAACTTACAAACAACAAAGCTTACGCTAACAAGTATAAACAAAATAACAAAGATGCTAATGACTACAATTTTCCATGTTTCGAGCATTTCAAATGTATATATATAGTAATAAAAGAAAAGAAAAGAAAGAAGAAAGAAATGACGCCTCTCATTCTGATTACTGCTAATTATAGGCAGTTTTGTTTGTTTTTTTAAACTCTTCCCAGAAAAGGTTCAAGTAATTTTTTTGGAGTCCATATATGGACATCCCTCAGATACACTACACTTTTTGGGGGTGGGGGTACTTTCGCTATTCGTTGACCGATAAAGTAGTTTATGATTCCAATATCCTTAGAATTGAGGGCTAATAATGTTATTCAAGGTTATAGTGTTTGAAATGCAGACTACTAGAACTGCTATTTTGACCTTGTTTTAGTTTATTTTCATACTCGTAAGGGCATATGAGTGTATTACAGCTTTATTTTTTCAAAAGTTTCAAGATATTTCGGCATATGTAGAGTGTGCCTGAGAACTACCTTGTGTTTCAACACTAAGCTCATGTCAGTACTGCACCACGTCAAAAGTAGATTACACAAGCCTTGTCTAATACTGTCATTCCTACTTGAACATACAAATGAGGCTAACCAAAGATTTTAAAAAGGACGAGTCGACAACAGCTATTGAATTCACCTATTTCTTCTAGTCGTTGTGGAAATGAAAAATTACAAACAAAAATCAACAAGCAGTAAAAGCCTGTAGTAACTACGTCCGTTGCTGTGGCACCTGTTTGACCCCTCTCATAGCATAATCTACTAGACAAAGTTTACAATAGAGTAACCAATACTTCAATAAATTACGATAAATAAAAGGAAAATAATGGCTGAAGTCAAGTATACATAAAAACTACCAGGTTCTTATTAGGTATAATAATGCTGTCAGCTGACACATTTTTATAGTAGCAAGAGTAACGTCTAACCCTATTATTAGCACTATACTTGCTTAGCCGATGCTTTCTAATAAGTGGCATATATTACATACAAACAAGGTTTCTGGTTATACAGATGCAATCCAACCAGTCAACAGTTTAGGGTCAGTTGAGATAGACTATAGAAGCATTTCAACAAGCACAACTAGTTGACCCAGTTGATGTTTTGCTTTGTCAGCAATATGAGAGTAATATTGATTGCAATGAGACTTATTTGCAAAGACGAATTCATTTTTCATACACCTTAAATAGTGCATTGAAAAATACCTTACCATTTTAAATTGTTATCATTAATACGTGTTAGACATGTAGGTAAGATTTTGATTGTATGTATTTTTATTATATCGATGATTAATTAAGAACAGTTAATGTACAATGGACTAGCTTGAACAAAATAAGAAAGTGCTCAACGATACTATAGATATGTAGTTGTTTTTAAGAAGGGCAAAAAAATCCCCCCGCTGCTGGAGTAGCAATGACAGTTGGTTTGTATCCAATCCAGTCTAAACCAAAGATATACGCTGTAAACCAAAATTGTATTGATAAGGAATGATGATTAAAATTGGCGGTACTGTTAGTTGCTGTTGTTGCTACTGTCATGTTATGATAGACGCAAGCTCTAATTAGGTTCGAAAAGGTAGTATCTGAGTTATCGCGCGCTTGGTAACTGATAGAAATGGGTAGTTGAATTGTGGATATTGTATATCCTGGAAGATAGATTGTTGTATTCTCACTGTTATCTGCTGTATTATGTACCCCTTTTCCTATCAGTAATCCAGTTAAAGCGTCTTTAACAATTATTTGGATTTTGTTAAATCGAGTTGTAAAGTAATTACGGCGATTATCCATGGTGATATTCAGTAGCCAAGCTGTCTCAAATGCAACATTGGTGATTTTTCCACCTTGTTGAGTCTGTGTGACTTTTGTAGGTATTGTATTTATAGCACCTTCCACTCGAATTAAGGGCAGCCGTGGCCAAAAGAAAAAGACCAAGACTGCTAAAAAGAGAACAAAAACGAATACAGTAAACACCCATAAACGTCTTCCAAAACAACAACAACAAAAGCTGTTGTAATAATCGTTCTTCGTATACGGTGGGGGCAGGGGTGGTGGTGTTTTTAGTTTTTCGTTTGATGAGCCGTATCGAATAAAACAACAGTGACCAATCCAAATGCCCTTGTGAGGATAAATCTTCTTTCCTGATTTATAAACATTTTCGGAATATGGCTTTATATTTATGTAACATGACAACTTACTGCTTGGAGACAATTCCAACGAATCTACGCTTTTAACGGTGCCCATTTTTTTTTTCTATGAGAATAGTAGTTGTATAAAAAGAGTAAAGAAGAAAAGCTAAAAAAAGAACAACAGTACTAACAAAAGTCTCACATCCCTCACCTTCTTCCCCTTTAAGCAAGAGACATAATGCATAGTAGCGATATATTCACAGACGAAGACTATGTATGTAAATAGTGTATATCACTGATGGGGTAGGTATTTAAAGTTGAAATCAAAAACATTAATTTCGCCCTTTTTTTTTTTTTTTTTTTTTTTTTTTTTTTTTTTTTTAAAAAAAAAAATTTTT
>JNEK01001107.1:0-10515 GCA_000697295.1 Mucor indicus B7402 | reverse complement strand
TAACCCTAACCCTAACCCCAATCCTAACCCTAACCCTAACCCTAACCCTAACCCTAACCCTAACCCTAACCCTAACCCCAACCCTAACCCTAATCCTAATCCTAATCCTGATCCTATTCTAAATTTAATCTATTTCAATCTCTAACCTTATGCCTGATTACCATTTAGTCATAATTTTATTCTATGATTAATGTATATCTTAATTTCGATTATTTTTTTTTTCTGTTCTTTCCTTTTCTGTTCTTTCCTTTTCTGTTCTATCCTTTTCTGTTCTTTCCTTTTCTGTTCTTTCCTTTTCTGTTCTTTCCTATTCTTTTCTTTCCTTTTTTCTGTTCTTACCATATTCTGTTCTTTCCTTTTCTGTTCTTTCCATTTTTTCTGTAATTTCCTTTTGTGTTCTTTCCTTTTTCTGTCTTTTCCTTTCTTGTCTTTTCCAAAAGTATAAACCTGCTCTGACAAAGAGTCGAACCCACACCTTCTCATTTGAAGTGTGCTGTTATATCTTCCCACCCACCCTCTCCTCCCCGTTTCACTATACTTATTAGTAAGTTTATATAGGAAATGGTCGCAGTGGAATGCACCTTCATTCCCTGCGGAAATGTATTTAGCTCAAACAATCCAAAGTCTCCTTTCGCTTGTTTTCATCTTCGAATTCGTCGCAGTCTTTAACATTTGACATAACCTTATCAATAGAAAGCTTACAGCTGTCATCATTTTTGCTAAAATACAGAAGGTCTCCAGAATAAGTTCTCAAAATCAGATTCAAAAATAAATACACTTACATATTGTAATGATTCATTTTTGTAGATGGATGGATGGATGGATGGATAGATGGATGGATGGATGGATGGATAGATGGATGCGTATTTATATAGAAAGTACTTACCTTGGATGTAAAAAAGTTAAGAAAAGAAAAGAAAAAAGAAAAAATTCAATTTCAATAAATTTATATCATCCCCACAACAATTTCGGCCCGGCGCTCTGAGTGTTACCTAAATTAACTTCCGCAAAAACAGACGCTTTCCGAGATAAATACACATATATTAGCTGTATATACATTTACTCCGGCACGGAAATTTGGCATAACTACACGAGTATTCATTTGACCGTGCTAGGTTTAATGTTCATCAAGACGCCTTAAAAAAATACTCAGAGTCATGTTTTGAAACATGTAAAAAGAACGTGGTCACACTTGGTCACCACTGTAAGCCAGAGTCAGATCGCGGACCAGCGATGTGACATAGCTCCGTCAATATTGGTCTGTCCCAAGTGATTTTGGTATCGATCGATTCGTCTCAAAAAAATACTCAGAGTCATGTTTTGAAACATGTAAAAAGAACGTGGTCGCACTTGGTCACCACTGTAAACCAGAGTGAGATCGCGGACCAGCGATGTGACATAGCTCCGTCAATATTGGTCTGTCCCAAGTGATTTTGGTATCATTCAATTCGTCTCAAAAAAATACTCAGATTCATGTTTTAAAAAGTGTGAAAAGAACGTGGTCGCACTTGGTCACCACTGTAAACCAGAGTGAGATCGCGGACCAGCGATGTGACATAGCTCCGTCAATATTGGTCTGTCCCAAGTGATTTTGGTATCATTCAATTCGTCTCAAAAAAATACTCAGATTCATGTTTTAAAAAGTGTGAAAAGAACGTGGTCGCACTTGGTCACCACTGTAAACCAGAGTGAGATCGCGGACCAGCGATGTGACATAGCTCCGTCAATATTGGTCTGTCCCAAGTGATTTTGGTATCATTCAATTCGTCTCAAAAAAATACTCAGATTCATGTTTTAAAAAGTGTGAAAAGAACGTGGTCGCACTTGGTCACCACTGTAAACCAGAGTGAGATCGCGGACCAGCGATGTGACATAGCTCCGTCAATATTGGTCTGTTCCAAGTGATTTTGGTATCGATCGATTCGTCTCAAAAAAATACTCAGAGTCATGTTTTAAAAAGTGTAAAAATAGCGTGGTCGCACTTGGTCGCACTTGGTCGCACTTGGTCACAGTGGTATAGCTCGGCGAATATTGATTTGTCCTTAATGATTTTAGTATCATTGAGCTCCTCGTAAAATTTTGCATCAAGCCGTGCTTTTGAATGTGCAAATATCGCGTGGTCGCATTATGCCGTACATGTAGAATCAAGTGAGATCGCGGACCGGCGATGTGACATAACTCGATGAATATTGATCTGTTCCAAATAATTTTAATACCATTGAATTCGTCTTAAAAAAATACTCAGAATGGCCTATTCAAATTTGCGAAATGAGCGTGGTCGCACTTGGTCGCAGTGGTCGCAGTGGAATGAGGGCTCATTCCGGTCGGAAATGTATTTAGTAAATAATAACAAAACAATTACTTTATTTCTTATAGTTAAAAGAAAAAAGAAAAAGTTATTCATCCAGAATTCACAACAACTTGACTTTGAAGTAAACATAGACTTCTCACACGAGATCAGACCAAAGAGAGTTCATCTCCTAATTACGCAAGTCCTTGAGACACTTGTTACAATACCGATCACCTCGCCATTGTTTCTTGCTGTACATGCCTTTAGGGCGCGCCTTGTGGCATTGAGCGCACGTCAACCAAGGGATCCCACCGTTCTTGTAAAGCCGTTCCCAATTTTCCGGGAGTTCGTCCAGATCATGATTCAGATAGCAGTGTTCTTGTTGTCGCTCCGCCGTCCAGTTGAAAGCATAGTAGTCATCAGTAAAGTTCGCACGTCGTTCTTCTTGCACGGGCGGAAAGTCTTCATCTCGCAACCCACGAAAATAGTAGTCTTCATTGTCACCACCATTAGAACTGTTTTCGCCAACTTCAACATCCGTCACTTCTCGACTGTGGTTTCGATGCAAGCTTTCCCAGACAGCGTCACCTTCGTTTTCTCTAAGGATGTCTTCCCAGGTACGAGCTTCTTGTTCTTGTCTTTGTTCAGGATTCATTTTTTGTTTGTAAGTGTCTTGATTACGCTTGATAGAGAAAGAGTTCCAGGAGCACCAGTATTTATAGGCATTTCAACGTTATTTAGTAAGCGTATAGTCAGTCTCTTCAGTAGCTCGCATCGTTCACCCGTGACACCCATCATCACGTAATCTGTCTTGTTCAACTTACGAACACCTCACTGTTTTATCAAAGTAACACCTCCACCAATGCAGCACCAACACCTTGATACTTCAGGATAGCTTTTAACGTCTTCAACCATTTGGACGTAAACACCATTAAAATAATAGAGTGGTAGAAAATAAGAGTAAAATTAGCATCAGTCGTGTCTTTGCTTGTCAATCCAACTTTGGAACTTGTTCATTGCCCTTGATACCATAATGTCAGGAACCATACGCTTGCTCTCCTTGAACGGCAACAAAACATCACCATGCACTGCGTCTTGGATACGCCTTGAATTAGGACCCACCAAATGATAAGTATTTGTAGCAGCATTATGTTTCACAACCGTGAGTGGACCAATGTAGTAATCAGCAAACTTATCTTGAGGATAATGATCTTTCATCAACACCTTATCACCTATCTTGAACGGAGAACGAGGTACTACGAAATCATCATATTTTATTTTTCGTCTTCGCTTTTTCTCATCCGACCTTTCTTTGGCATACTCGCGCACTTCCTTGAGCCAATTAGTAATTTCAATAGAACGCCTAGCAATTTCTTCAGCCACTTCTCCTACAACATAGTCATAACGTGGAGGCACCCAAGTAGATGGAGTTCTCATCTCATAACCATACAGTAACATACTAGGAGAATAACCAGTGCCTTCATTTTTCATCGTACGAATCGCCATCAGAGCAGGACCGATGTATTCATCCCACGGCTTGGGGTCTTCTTCATTCCTCATGATTTTAGCCATTGTTTGCACCAAAGTTCCATTCAGACGTTCGACTTGCCCATTTGAATTTGGTCTTCTTGCGGTAGTCTTCCGATGAGTACATTCAACTTTCTTCAGGAATTCTTGAAGGTAATCTGCAATATAGTTTGAACCACGGTCAGTAATCAGAAACGACGGAACACCATAATACGCCACTATTTCATCCATGAAAAACCTTTCAGTAGTCTTGGCATCAATTTCCTTCACAGCCTTTGCAATCGGCCACTTGGTCAGATAGTCGATAGCCACCATCATATACTTGTTCCCAGAAGGAGTTTCTGTTAGAGGACCAACACAATCAGTACCACATAAGTAAAAGGGCCTAGAGGGAGTCGGAATTGGATGCCCAGGAGTAACTTTCAAATGAGGAATCCTTTGCCGAAGCTGACATGTTACGCAGGTAGACACGAAATTCAAAACCCATTGATAGAGACCTTTGCCAACATACTTTTGCTTGACTTTGTTCCAAGTGTTATTTATACCAAGGTGACCTTCTTCATGTACTCTTTTAACAGCTTGTTCAATAGTGCCTTCATGTAAGAGTTCACGCCCCAATTGGACTTGATCATCTTCAGCAGCCTTCTCATAGATTTTGCCTTGTTGAATCAAATATTTCTTCGCCTTCTTACGCAGACCAGACTTGAACGACTCATTTGCACCAATAGGGTAAGTCTTGTTATGTAAGTAGTTGTACAGCGCAATATAAGATGGATAATTCATTGTGATTCGATTCAGTTTGTGGTTTTCAGAGTAATTTCAATAAAGGTTCCAAAGTTTTGTCCCAATAGTAGATATACGTTTCTTTTTTTGTGCTTTTGTCTCCTTTCTATTGTTTTTGTTCTTTTCTCGAGTTTTGACCTTTTTTTTGTAGTTTTGTAGAATTTTGTGTCCTTTTTTTTTGTGTTTTCTTTTTTTTTTTTTTTTTTCTAGCTTGTAAACCAGACCAAGAGAAAATGACCATATGCACCAAACTTGACCTGTTGATGATACACCAGCAATAAAGTTCCAGCATTCACCATATGAAAGACAGCTTTTAAGGTCTTCATCCCATCCTTGGACCGATACCATAAAGATATCGTAAGAGAGCTTTTATCGTCTTCATCTACTTTGGACATCCCATTTCAAGAATTTATTGCTTTTCTTCTTCCTCCTTGTCTACAAAGGTAATACGGCTAAGAGCATCAGCAGGATTAGACCTTCCGGGAATATGTTTGATTTCAAAATCGTAACCCATCAAAGCAGCAGCCCAACGTTGAATTTTAGGAGAAGGAGATGTGTTATTAAAAATGAATTTCAAAGCAGAATGATCCGTTCTTAAGATAAACTTCTTGCCAGCCAAGTAATGTCTAAAGTAATTCACACCGAACATAACCGCAAAAGCTTCCAGGTGGGTAGCAGAATAATTTACCTCAGCACCTCGCAAGGTTCTCGACGCAAAGGCTATGACTCTTTCATCTTCCATAGATCCGTCCGGGCTTTGAGACAAGATGACACCTAAAGCACGACTAGACGCATCCGTAGTAAGGATCTGGATTTGATTCCTATCAGGGAAGGCCATAGTGGTTTGTCTACACACAATCTTCTTTAACATATCAAACGCCCGTTGTTGTTCTTCACCCCACACATAGTCGACTCTCTTTCTCAAAAGACTAGTCAGAGGAGCAGCAATTTCAGCAAACATAGGCACAGATCGACGGTAAAACCCAACAGTAGCTAAAAACGACTTGCACAGAGACGCATTTGTAGGTGGAACCATCTTCTCTAGTTTTTCGACATTTCGGTCAGAGGGAATGATGCCTCTTTCAGTAACAATATGACCTAGGTATTCGATTTCATTCTTGGCGAATTCGCATTTACTCCATTTCAGTTTCAAGTTATTTTCTTCGAAAATGTCAAAGAGAATCTTCAGGTGTTCAATGTGTTCTTCCAGAGTACGAGACATACAACAAACATCGTCGATAAATATTTGACAGATTTTCCCTATTTGATCTCCAAGGATACGAGCCATATGACGACTATACGTGAAAGGACCACCCAAACAACCAAAGGGCATCCTAGTCAGTTCCCACGTACCATATTTGCAGATAAAACCCGTATATTCAATAGAATCTTCAGCCATCTTAATCTGTGTAAAACCAGAAGAAGCATCTAACAGTGTAAAGTACTTGCAGCCTTGAAAACCATCCAACAATTCGTGGATATTAGGAATAGGGAATTCTTCCGGAATAGTTCTTGCATTCAAAGCACGTAAGTCATACACAAGACGCAATTCTTTACCACCCTTCTTTTTGATAAAAAAAATAGGCGAAGTCCATACACCCTTAGATGGTCGAATGATTCCTAGTTCCAACATGGCCTTAAGTTCCTTCTTGAGATATTCATCTTCTTCCCAAGTTAATCGATACGGTCGAGACCTAACAGGAGTAGAACCAGGTTTCAACTGTATCGTGTGTTCAGCACCCTTAAGGCAACCAAGACCACCATATTCTGCAAACTGCATTTTTCTTTCTCGCAGAAAAGACGACAAGGCAAGAGGAAGCGTTTTGAGTTTGTCTTCAAAAGGATCTTCAGAGTCATTTGTGGCCATAGATTCTTCTGGATTTTCAGCTTCTTCACTGTAAGTCAAGAGATCGGATTTGAGTTCGTGAAGTACCTCAGTTTCGTTTGTTAAATTCCTATTTTGTAAGATAGGGGTCACCGGAGTATTTGAAGTACTTGGCTTATTTTCCTTGTCTTGATCCAACCTTTTACGTTTCGCACGTTGTGTTTGACTATAATAGCACACCGCCGATTGGAAACCAGTTAAACGGTCGTCATCAGAAACTACCTTGAATTCTTGGTTATCAAGAGGAGCTGCTTCAACATGGTAGATTAAGTTATCATTATCCGTAAATTCTTCTTCAGCGGGCCTCTTAGTTCCCACCGTAACAGCAACCGCTAACAGTTCATCAACTTCAAACATATTTACAGGCACCGTGTCAGATTCTTCTCTATTAGCAGAGTTCGAATACAGTTTCAAATCTTGATGATTTCGTTGATAGTAACCTTGAATCATAACGGACGACCCACCATTCTTCACTGGTATTTCAATAAGAGCTTCCCGAGGGTGAATAATAATGTCATATTGTCTTAACCAAGTCATTCCAAGCAATACAATAGGTTCTTGCTTAGGGCTTCTCCTATCGTCTTTAATTAACATATGTTCAGGCCGTAACTTGTCGCCAACTCGAATAGGAACTGAAGCAGTAACTTGACATTTGTTATGTTTTCTTTGAGGATCGGTGGACTCAACAGTACTAATGTACACAGAGTCGCCATTTCCCACTAGACCCAATTCTTCAGCTAAACTTCGACTAATCAATGAACACACAGCACCAGTATCAATTACACATTTCACAGGTCTATTATGAATAGTACCAATCACAGTCAAAGGGCTTCCCGCCGTTAGCTTATCATATTTATAGGGATAATCATAGACGGTATCCTTGTCGTCTTCATCATCGCTATAAGTAACTTCGCTTTCAGAAGATTCAGAAGCAGTTTCCGTTTCAGACAGGTTAGTTTCAGTTTCATCCACAGAGTCTTCCGATTCTTCGTCAGAACTTTCCTCGTTATCGTACACTTCAAAATTCATAACGCCAATTCCTTTTGAGTTTTCCGGTGATTTTCCTTTAGTAGCAGGGCGACTATCCAGGTAACGAATGCCTTCCTTGAATTGTGCGCGAGCCTTCTTATCACGAATGATCCATTCTTTCATCGACAGAGGAGCAGGAATGTTTGCTAGTTTATCCCAGACGCCAATTTCAGGTACAGACACAGGTATCTTCTTAGGCGGATTACGGGTTCGCTTAAGTTTAGTGGAGCTAGCCGGAGCAACCAGAGTAGACACATTATCATTCGTAATTTCCATAGGCGTGGGAGCAGGGAAAGACAAAATAGATTGACCATTTAAACCATTGTATGGAGCAGCAACCGGGCGTACCGATGGGCCAGGATCACCGTTCATTGGGACTCGGACAGTACGCTTCCTTCTTTCCACATTAGCCGACTCAACCGAAGGAGTGTTCTTTCTCTTGACAGCATAAATTTCGACATTAGCATTACCCTGATTCGGAAAGGTAGGATTCGTGACTTCAACAAAATAATTTTTAGCAGAGGGAACAGAAGTGTTTTGAAGAGAAGAAGACTGGTAAGGACTATTATTACTGTTTCTTCTTGTATCATCATTATATGTCCTATCATTTGACATACGGGCACCAGTATCGGACAGAGAGTTATTTACTGGCGCCCCTGTTCTTTTCCCTGTTGATTTCCATTGGAGTCATTGTGTTCTTGTTTTGGATCATCAGCACCCTGACCAGTAGCACGCTTAGGACAATGATAAGCAATATGACCGACTTCATTACAGAAAAAGCAAGAACGATTTTCAGGACGAGACGTGTTTCCACCTTGATTTCCCTGGTATCGAGGAGTAGGCGAATACGACCTGTCGTGGTTACCACTATAGGAATTGTAACGCCCAGGATAATTTCCAGAACTTTGGTTAGCAGAAGTGTTAATGGACAATTGGAGGGCACTCATTCCAGCGCACAGATCCTTGATAGCAGTAGACAACGTGGAGATACTCGTAGCATCTTCCGAAATAACACTGACGGCAGAAGACATGCTATTCCCGGCTTGAGGTGAAGCATCAACAATTTGAACTTGGCGAGTAGTTGTATTAGTAGGCTGAGGGACCTTTTCCATAGTTTTCATAGTCTTGCTAACAGCGGACTTATTCATTTCTTCAGACATAATCTTTTCACTATACTTGTGTTGATTAGACTCAATACGCTTCGCAGCGAAGAGAACACCATCCCAATTGAGTTGATCAGCACCCATGTCAGCAACCTTCTGGGCAATAGCAGGACTAATAGCGCGTAAAAAGTATCTACGTTTAATCGAATCGGAGTGAACATTTAAAACTTCAAACAATTCCAAACAACGAAAAGCAACGTCGTCAATAGTTTGACTAACTCCTTGACGCATAGTTTCTAATTCTTGCCACCAATTATCAACTTGTTCAGAGTTAGCAAATTGATTTATAAACTTTTCAACAAATTGGTTCCACGTAACAACAGAGGGTTCAGTGACATTCCACCAAGTGTTTGCAGGACCAGTAAAATAAGAAGCAGCGACAAGTACCATTTCTTCATCCGAAAAGTTCATACCCTTTCGAAGACGTTGAATACTCTTTAACCACGTATGAGGATTTTGATTACTTCTACCCGAGAAGTGTTCGGGCCTAGCCAGGAATTTAGTGATTCGACCAGACGATTCCGCATTCAAATTGTTCTGAATCGAGGCTAAAGGAGATTCAGGGATTTTAGTAGAGGACGATTCTACAGGATTTTTCAAATTATTAGGCATTTCCACCAAGTTTTCAACAGATTTTTCAACGATTTTTTCAACGATTTTTTCAACGATTTTTTCAACAACCAAAGGCTTTTCAACAGATTTCAACACAGAAAGGTAAGCAATTAATACTATCGACCCAAGTATTATTCCAATAAACACAAGCACGCAAACAGACCAAGATAATATGAGATGACTACTATAGTAACTTTCAGAATCACGGATTTCTCTCCAAAATGACCAGAGTGATGTAGTTGAAAGTGTGTAAGATCTATCGGTTTCGATAAATTTAGAAAGTAGAGTCAACCATAAATAGTAATAGGACAAATGTAGGTAACAGAAAGTAAGACCAACAAAAGAGAGTAGAGATAATATGGTTAAAAGGAGGGGTAAGAGAGTTAGTCGATCACGATCGTATACAGTCATTGTATTTATCATTACTTACAATGTAGTTAAAAGAGTAAGTTAATTTATAGTTATACGGTTCCTTTGGGTAGAGGGTTTAATATCCAACTATAAATTATAATGAATAACAATGCCAATATATAAAGCAACGACTTAATATGTACTTGATACCAGATTCACAGAGAGTATTTCACTAAAGTTTTCTAATAAATTCCAAACGTTTAAGAGGTTTAACGCTTTTAATTTATTAAGAGGTAAAATAAAATAAAGAAGGAGTTTTTCTTAGTTGAGATTGTGTGTTGTTTTTTCTTGATGATTTAAAAATGAGTTATTCCTTAAGAGTATTTATATGTTTTCAGTCTTCAACCTTTACAGTAAGCAACTTGGCATTCTATATGTTTCTTTCCTATTTTGATTGGAGCCTTATCACCTTATCTAGTTATCGAAGAATAGCATAGCACCGTTGAATAACTTATCATGTCATATTTCGAGTTTTTTCCTTCTTATCTCCAGTTTCTTTTCTTTCACATAACACCAGTTTGCATACTCATTTACCATTTTAGTCTTCTTCAAACTTCTAAGCATTATAATAAAGTTCTCCTTCATGAATACACCATTACTAACCGATAAGAAATACACATTGTTTCACCTGAATCGTTTCTTGTTAAAATCGAGGTATTAGAACTGTCATCACTTTCTCAGCATCTTATATAATCCAGAACGCGGACACAACACAATTCTTTGATATCAACAACTTGTTTTCATGCATCCAAAATTTCATTCACCAGTCACACCTTTCTTCCATATTGATTTCGTCACTACTTTTCTTGAGGGAA
>JNEK01001106.1:0-24178 GCA_000697295.1 Mucor indicus B7402 | reverse complement strand
AAAAAAAAAAAAAAAAAAAAAGATCCATCGATCCATCCATCATTGAATATCTCTTTTTCCACTTTTCCTGCAAGCATCCATCAGTTATCAAGTATTCTACTTACATTAACTTTATAAGGGGGGGAAAGAACAGGGAGAATTTGACAAGTCAACAAGTTTTGTACCTGACTTTGAATAGGTAAACAAAAATCCGGGATGTAAAATTTCTATCATGTCTTTTTATTTATGCATCTTTCATTAACTTTTCAAAACCACCAACAATATCATTTAAAGCAGGTTCACTAGCAGGACGTTGAGGGTCTAAATAACTCAAGAAAAAATTTCTAGCCAGCCAAGGGTTTTGAATGGTGCCCAAGTCTTTGCCTTCATAAGACATCTTAAATGCACCCTCCTTGGTTTTAGTAAACACAAACTCTGAATCCTTTTTCACTCTCATACTGATAAAATTGGCTTTGAATTCTTGCATGGCCGTAAGAATCTCCTTTTCTTCTGCTTCTGTCAATTCGTCTTGCTCTTTCATACGTTGCATCAAAAGTCGAAGAAAACCATCTCGAAGATGCTGTGTGTTTGTGGCACGTACAGGAACTTTATAACTTCATTAGCCTTAACACACATATCGACTAAACTATTTGTATTTACCTAAACGAATGCTAACATCAAAAGGTTGATCCAAGAACTCTTCTGCCATTTCAGGACTTTCCAAAAACTTTTCTTTATCAAAATTCTATACACAAAAAAACATGAGCCGCCTCTCTTTCTGTTGCGTTTCCATGGTTACCTTAAACTTTTCTATCTTTTTCAAATGACCAATATCTTCACTTGTCATATACATCCCAACAACATACACATTCATGTTCAAAAACGTCACACAGCGAACACCCAATCCAACCAGCCTCTTCCATGTTTTGTCCGTATTTAAATGGATAGGGAAAGCCAATTTGGTAGCGGGTTCCTCAACAGAGCCAGCATAAGCGGCTTCTGCATAGATGGGAGGGCTGAAATAACTACCTGCGATAAAACACATACCGACAGCTGTCCAGGTCATTACTTTACTGTTCATAAAAACACTACCGGTAGATCTCACCATCGTCTATCAAAAAAAAAAAAAAAAAAAAGTTGAATTGTCTACATAGAGGTGTGTTTTGTTTGTCAAGTTTTTACTTGTTTAATGGCATGAGTTGTCATTAAACGACTCACTTGAGTCTTTGGTAATCGAGTTGTTAGTGTACGAAGGCGAAACATTGGTCTAAAAGAAAAAAAAGAAAATTTCTTTGGGAAGAGCAGCTTAAAAAATCGTTCGATGTTGGCTAACCGAAGCTCCCCGGTGGGAAACATCCTTTGTCCTGAATGTTCATGCATATTGGTGCCTTGAATTAAATATCATCAAGACAGTTACATAAGCCTCTATCCAAACCAAAAAGCGCACATCTTGGCTTACAATAGAACCTACAAGTTCTTTCATCTTTTTTTTTTCTGAATTTGAAATGTGACGAGAAGAGGGAAACGTTTTTTTTTTTTTATCCCTACTAGGGTGCATACAGCTTTTATTTTTTTTTTCTTTTTTGCAACTATTCAACATGTCATTAGCCTCCCGTTTATTTACAAGAACGCCTGTATTTCGAAGTACGACACTACGATTAACACAACGACAATTTGCTTCAAAGACAGTAGTTGTTGAACGTGAATTACCTAAACCACCACCACCTTCGAGAAAGCGTTGGATTTGGACAGGTGTGGGTGTAGGCGCTGTGGTCTGGGTAGTCGGTCTCGGTGCTGCTTTAAATCACCAACGTCTATCAAGCAGTGTTGTTCACGGTACACTTTTCATGGTGCGTTACGACCCTCGTGTCATTGCCCTTTTGGGTGATCATGTCGATTATGCAAGTTCTTGGCCTTGGATTAGCGGAACTGTCAATCACTTGAAAGGGAAAATAAACATTGGCTTCGAAGTCAAAGGCGCTTCAGGTATGTCTTTTCAATTTCCGGTAAAGAAATAGAAAACTTAAAGAATGTATATAGGTGAAGTGGCCACCGTTCGCTTTAGTTCAAGACGTATGGGAGGACTTAAATGGAAAACAGATGAATTCACTGTGACGCGTAAATCTGATAACACAACAATAGACATTGGACATGAATTAACAGAAGAAGGAGCACCTGTTCTCACTGCATAATAAAAAAAAAAATCACTTTATTATGATAGGCTATTGCAAAGTCCATTCATGAGTATTTGGTTTTCTATTTCGACTTCATCTGCAGGCACATGATTAGACGAACACCCAATACTGGCTTTCTTTTCATCCCACGTCTTGCTTTCTCCCAGAATATACGTATCCCAAACACTAGCATTGAGTTGACTCTGAAAACGTACACGGGCTTCTTGATGAAAAAGCGCTAATCTGGGCCCACTGACTTGTCTTGCACGAACAGACGTATCTACGCGACAACAGTAATATTGTGGCGTTCGATAGATGATTTTAGTCTTGTTGAGGTCGTAATGGTCTCGGATCTGTTGTATAAGTTGATCGATACCGTGCAAAAACGTGTCTAATTGAGAATACGCTGCATCCCAATTTCCTAGCGAAAAAATCGCCACGTCTACATCGACTGGCATCGACGGCACTGCCGTTTCCCACCCAGGATCATTTAAATAAGTCAATCCGTCCCATTTATACGAATGCATCGTGACATTGTTTGCTTTATCCAACTGCAGCGTCGACATCCTCGCAGTAGCATCAAACCAACTCGCATTCCACCCATACTCTCTGTAATCTTCACAAAAACAACTTTTTGTCTGATTCACATGCAAGTAGGTATATTCTTCAGGCGACCTATACACTTCCGCATCATGCTTGTCCTCTTCCTTCCAAGACAATGGATGCTTCTCCCATCCCAAACACCACTTTCCTCGACTCAAAAACTTCTTGATAGACCTTCGACTATTGGAATCGCCAAATACATTCATACCCTTAGGATACTTTGTATTGACACACTGAAAGAATTCCTCATATGTCATCTGTCTGTATCTGCATGTGAAAGGTGCCCAATACTTGCCGTTCCGTGTCGCTGCATGACCCTCTGGTGCATCCAACCATCGTCCAGGATGGTCGAACCCCTCACATAAAGGCAACGGTTCCTCCGCCACTTGAGTACGGTTCACGACCAAGATGGGATGAAGAGGGATCGGTTCGTAAGGCGTCACAGGTCCAGCTTCGAAATTGTACCGGCCTTCCATGAATTCCACAACACTCGAGATCTCCCACCGTCCTGCTTGAGGAAGGTTGATGGTGGCTTCGTAGACATGTGTTTTTTCACGTTCGGAAACAAGTTCTTGTCGGAGCATCGCCCATTCAGGCAAGTTGGGATTCATTTGCCGTTGACGCACAGATTGACGTAACGCCATGTGTCCGGACCATGGCTGAAGATGAATAGGGATTGTGGCGTTCGTGTCGATGTCTCTCAATGAAGTGATAAACGTGTCCCACCAAGGCGATGTGATATGAGCGTGTTGGAAAGGATGAGGTCTGTAGAGTGGCCCCGTCTTGTTTTGAAAGGGTACAATGATGCGCACACACACAGTGGATGGTGCTGGGAAAACGAGTATGTAGGGGTCCTTTTGTTGGTGGCTAGGCAACGGATCATCAAAGAGACTGTTTTGATTTTTCAAATCAGGGAAATATTCTCGCATAAGTTGGCGTAGAAGAGGATAAGGAAGTGGGTGTTGCTCACAAGCATTAAGTGGCTGGTCTGTTCTATTTTCAGTATAGTCTGTGTTTAACAATTGAGCAGCAAGGATGCGTTTGATAGTAGGTTCAGTTTTTGGGAATGTCGCCAAGATATTAGCCTCAATAGGGTAGAGACTGAGATCTAAATGATAGAGACGCCGAATACCACCGTGTGTTTGAAGAGTGAGGTTGAGTGAGGTTGAAGGGCGTTCTAGTGTCAAGATATCTTGAAGAAGGAAATGGTCTTGCCGGTGTTTAAAGAAAAAGATGAAATAAATGGGAACAATTAAAGTACACAAAACAAGGATAGGAAGGAGTTTATGTTGTGCGTAAATGGAAAACCTTTTCTCCATGAAAGACATGATAAAAATAAAAGAGAGAGAGAGAGAGAAAGGAATCTATTAGAACGATTATATTTATTGCATGGTTGCAAAAATGTAAACAAAAAAAAAAGCTCTGCCTTTCAACTTTATTGGCAACATTATAAAAAAAATACTGTATTTCCGCCGTCAATTGGCCACTTTTTTGAGCCTCAATTGACCGGATTTTGCTAAATGCACACGTTCACTACACACGGATTTCTGTTGAGTCTTTACTGAACGATGAATGCTTCCTTTATATATCTGCTTGCTCTCGAGACAATAAACCCAATTTCTCACCATAATTATAAAACGAAGAGCCATAACAAAGACCGCTATTAGACAACATTTCTTTATTATTTATAAACAGGAGCAGCTTTTATAATTACTCTTGTTCTTTTGCTCGTACTGTACACGTCTTATGCAAACCTATATCATTCGAGAAGGAAGATCTCTAAAAGAAACACAAGACTAAACAAAGGTCTTCTATTTATGAAATCCCTTAATGACACTTATACTCTTCTTATACTTTTGCCGTGTATAATGAACGTGTGCATTTAGCAAAATCCAAAAAAAAAGGTCTGTTCAGCGCGACTCGCGTTTGCTGCAAGTCAATTTTATTCTTTCATTCAGAATAGTTCTTTACAGTCAGGTGAACGTATTTTCGAGATGACTTCACCATCATTCACTTGGGAATTGTTCTGAGTGGTTTGAGCAAAACTTTTTTTATTGGCAATAGTTTGTCTAGTTTCTTTATACAAGGAAATTATTCATATGAAATCAAAAACTTGGCTTTGGATGAATATAAACAAGCTGTACAGAATTCAGTGGATTCTTCAAACAGATCATTTGCGAACTGGTGTACATTTATAATCGACAAAAACTATGCTATAAATTTCTTGAATTTATGGTGCAGTTATTATTGAAAGCGCCATTCTTACATTATTCCCAAAGTATTTACTAAAGCTCTTTTTAAGGTATTGAATAATATTAATGTGAAGGAATTTTGGGGCAAGCATGCTCGAAGCTGAGCGCAAAGATGCCCAATACGACGACCAATACAATCAAATAAGATTTATAAACCGAACTCAAGCACATTATGCTAACTCCCCCTCCTACTAGTATTAAGAAAAAAAAAAATCGATCTGCAATAATTCCGCCAACTGAAGAAAAAATCAGAAGCTTTGTAGAAGAGAATAGTATCACCGTGGAAGGGATGGAGGATTCGCTTGCGACTTGGGTGGGTCGTGATGGAAGAGCGACCATAATTATCGATAGAAAGAGCAGATATTTCAGCACTTTGGAAATGAATGATGTAATTGACCTGTCGGATAGCTCTTTAGGCTCACATATCTTCAAATTACCTTCTGCAGTAGAAGAAAAAAGAAGGCTTTTGTTTTCTCCTTTCCCTGCCGCCAATGCATCGCTGCCTACAGAAACAAGATTCGCAGAAATCCATCAAGAAGTCCGTCACACCGAGAATGACAATAAGCGCTACTACAAAAGATACTTGGAAAAACTGTATAATGCATAATAAGCCCTTCGACAAATATGGCACAAACAAAAGGCTCTACGTTTTAATGTTGGAACTCCTGATCTATGACGAGTAAGTCTTTGATAAAAAATTGTGTAAGCTTTTGTCCGAAGGTAATTATTTGGTCAAGGTTTGGGAGGCTTCTGTTTGAAGCGTTGTTTCGTGGTACTAGTGTTTTTCTTCATTGGGGGTATACGGTCACTGAGACGTCAAGGCAATGGTGTACAGTATCAAATTGGACCTTAGGTTTATAATGAATTTGGATTATGAAAAAGGAATACCCGATCTTGGAACTGGTGAATTGGCTAAGGACATTTATAGCTCTAAATATTATCGTGATAAGCTCAAGACCATATTGTCTAGTAAAATTGATTTTAACCAAATGATCGAAAGCTTCTCAAACTCGTATGAAGGTGCACCACAAATTTATATCCCTTTTATCATCATGAATCAACTAGAAGCAACAGTGTACTCTTTGAAACTTGCTCATAATGGTTTATATGTTTTGAGCGAAGTCGTTACTATTTCTTTACCCAGAACCTTAATTGAAGTAAAAAATGGAAGTATCGAAAGGACGGTCGAAGGATTAAACCTTGTGAAGGTAAACAAGCGTCAGCATCTATTTATAGCTAACAATGAATGATTCAAACTTTTTTCTACATAGAAGCTTGTAATGAACGTAAAGCATTTTAATGAAGAAGTTATCGAGCTGAGAACTATCAAGAAAAGAAAAACCATTAAAAATTTAACCGCCATCCGCAACAGCAGCAATACGAACAAGGCCGATCAAAAGGCGTGGATAAGACCCGTTTGGTTCCCGCCAAAGTACGAAAGCGACTCTGACGATACTTAATTGTTTATATTTATATCGAAGCACTATCACTTTTGTTTTTTTTTTTTATTTTCTATACATATTATCTCCAACCACAAATAAAGCGAATTTTTTACCCATGACATTATACATTTATACCTACACAATCTCTATGTAACAATTATGAAAAAGGGGTATTGAAGTGCTTTAGAATTATTAGCTTATAACAAATCGATAACAAACCTATCAAACTAGACTCTCAGTAATGTAGATCCTTTGCAAGAGATGTTGTTGTATTTTTGTTTGTTGATGAAGAAGAAGCCGCCCTTTAAGATTGTTCATGAATTTTCCTCAGACGGTACTTCTTCGTGCTCCAATTCAGCTCTTCTTCTTTTCATTTGTGCACGAGTCATGCTACCAGTATGCTCCATTATTCTTCTTCTTTCGAACTCACTATGTAAATGAAATGTTGAGTGTGAAGTTAATAGTATTTGACAACATGATTATAAAGGCTATTTCAGAAAAATTAGACGACAGACATAAACATGACCCGTTGTGGAAGAGCTCGGTCGGCTGTTGGTGAGCCTGCTGTCGTAGAAACGCCCTCAGGGTGAGCTGTATCTCATACAGTATTTGGGAGCTATCTCTTCCACAGGCGTAGTAAATGTGTCCATCAGAGACCCGGGCAACGTAAAGAGGAGAGAAGTAGTCAGAGCGACTAAGCGTAAAGCACCAGGTGATAAAGTGTCAGTTCCTAATGGAACTACCGGTGCTCACTGTACGCACTTTATTGTTGGCACAATAGATATTATGCGCACATTTCCAGATATGCAAGGGTATCGTATTGTTATGGACAATGCTCCTACATATGTTCCTGCTTTGATTGATCCTTTAATTGAAAAAACGTGGTTATGTTCCTGTTTACCTTCCCCCTTATTCGCCTGAGCTTAATCCTATTGAAGATTTTTGGGCTATTGTTAAGTCAAAGGTTAATCTTCATGCATTGAAAGACACAGAAACTCTGATTATTAGTAGAGTAATTGAATCTTGTGAAGAAACTCCTCTTCAGCATCTTAAAAATTGTGATCAACATTCTGTAAACTTATTTGACAAGTGCTTGAATAAAGAACCTATTTGATCCTAACTTGTCACTCACACAATAAATTTATTAAGTGGCCGATTGAATTTCATAAAAGTGGCCAAGTGATCTTCAGAAAAGTGGTCAATTGAGGCTCAAAGAAGTGGCCAATTGACGGCGAAAATACAGTAAGAATTATTACTAGTGTTATTGGATGCTTTTATGTTCATGATTGTATTGTTAGTGCTTGATTTGAATATGAATATTCGTCTGTGCTATTGGATGCCCAACATTTGATAAAATAAAGAAAGTGTTCTTGTTCTTTGATAGATGTTTGAGCTGTCGATGGTAATGTACTAGTCGTTGTGCTTGACTGTGATTTTGTTCGATTGCTAGTTCAACATGGTCGAGACGACGCTAAAGGCAAAGCTTTTTTTTTGTTTTTTATATTTCTATTTGTATTTGTTATCGTATTAATGTATTTAGATTTCTTGTTAGTATTTATTGTTTTGGGTACAAGTGCCTTTAACCTTTCTAATTCATACGGTTGCTCTTCAAGTATTTCATCGTCTTCTAGTTGCAACTCATCGTTATCTTGTATCTTTTTTATCAAATGAGAACTGGACCATACACTGTTGTTATTACTGTTATTCATTATAAGGGGTGCGAGGTTTATTGTTGGAAATTCCTCAGGCTTTTTTACAGGTATAAGTACTCCATGTCAATATCTTGTCAATTTAATTAATCACAAACACATACTTTTAGTTTGATTGGGGTAAGTAGCCCAACTTGGTGTATACACAAAAGTAGACATTTCCTTTAAAGAATGGCGCTTTCAAATCTTGTCATGATTTCCTAAAATTGAAGAAGAAAAGAAAAAAAATAAGTTTTGAAAGGTTTTTTTTTTTTTTTTGCAACGTCATTGGGCCTCCCCCAACTAAAAGAAAAATTTTTTTTTTTTTTTTTTTTTCTTTCAAGTAAAAATAAATGGCATTGACACCTGTTCGATCTCAATTGATTAAGACTGCAACACAATCTATTCGTTTCAATAGCACTAGAGCAGCTTCTAATGCTATTCCTACTTGGAATGATTACTTTAAACTTCGCAAAAAGAGAAGAGTATATGAAGTAGCTTCTTATTTACCAAGCACAGTTCTCCCAGCTGCTGGTACACTTGGCTACTTTCTTCAAATGCAAGTGGATCCTTTAACTAAATTATACGGTATGGATCCCGTTATGGCTGCCGGTGTCTCTACTTTAGTCGCTGTAAGTAACATTATTCTCTTTTTTACATACAACTCACCCAACCTAGGGTTTTACTGGTTTTCTCATGGGCCCCCTTTTTGGTAATGGTCTTTTTAAGTTAATGAACAGAAAATATGCAACTGCCATGGATATTCGTGACAAGGAATTCTACGAACATATTAAAAAGAATCGCGCTGATGCTAGACTCAACTCCATTCGTAATCCCGTCCCAGACTATTATGGTGAAAAGATACAATCTGTCCAAGACTATAGATCTTGGTTAAGAAAGCAACGCGAACATTATAGAAAAGGCGTATTTGGCGGTGAAGCCACTGGTCTTGAAGACTAAAATAGACATATAACAATAAAAAAAAAAAAAAAAAAAATTGTGCCATTGAATTAAAGGGGGGCTTTTTTTTTTTTTTTTTTATTAAACACAACAAGGTGTTGTAGTAGTTGGAAGCTAAACAGCTCCTGGATTAGCATAGTTAGCTGAGGGATAAGTAGGCTCAGCACCGGTTTGTGCATAAGGGCTTTGCCCGAATCCACCACTTGAGGGAAAGTGAGAAGTTGAAGTAGGTTCATCTGTATGCTGAGTGTAACCAACTGAGTCTTCAAAAGTTCTCTTTTGCATATTGGAAGGTGCTTCAATTTTCTTGAAAAAGTGAAGACCAACAAATGCAACACCACAAACAGCAACCTAAAATATATGTCAATATAATCAGTCAACAAAACAATCTATCTTATTACAATAACACCAGAAGCAATAGCAAGAGCACCATAACTGAGAGTGATGCAACCAATGCTAACATTGAAAGATAAATAAGCAAAAAATCTCGGTGTAAAGATATGAACTTACAAGATGTAGACTATACATTGAATTAATTCAACTGTTCACACACAATAAAGAAAAGTAACTTACATAAACCTCGACCCATGAATGAAAACATAAAGGAGGCGTACTGAGTGATTATGCTTGGCAATCTAAACTCGAACAAGGCAGTAATGATACCGAAAATGCTATTTATGTAACGATGAATAATCCATGTTGAGCTCTCTTATTACTCTTTATTACACAACAAAAATACCCTGAATGAAGTTTGGAAAACCTGTTGTATTGTGTATTCAATTTTATGCCATCTCCCTTTTTTCTTTTTTTATTGTTACCTCCAGCAAAACAAGTCATGACACCACCAATGATCATAAAGGCAGCTACAACAATGTTTACAGCTCGAAAAATAATTGAATAATTCATTGTAAAGACAAAAGAAAAACAATGCTGGAGAATCCTGAAAAAAATAATATATTTTTATAATATTTTTCCGAATAATCATACGCTATTTCAAGCTAGACTGTTTAAAATGGAACAAACATGTGGACATTTTATTTATTTACAAAATAGTGAATATTATTATTTTTATCAGAATACAAGTTGAATACATTATACACCTCGGTTTTACAACGGAAGCGCATTGATATTAGAGATGCCAGAATATGCAATTAAGGATTCATCATAAAATAATAACAAACACTAGGAAACAATATTTATACAAACAAACTTCTCTTTTTTTTTCAAATTCTTTTTTATTGATTAAATGACAAACATCAAAAAATACATTAAAAAAGAATAGAAGAAAAAAAAAAGACAAAGAAATAATAATATTCCTAAATAAAAAGATATTAGTATAAAAAACTCTTTAAAAAAGACGGAATCCATCAGACATCCAAGGAAGTGTTATTCCGACATTGAGAGGGGTTTTCAGCTGAACTCAAACCCTCGAAAGGGTCAAGAATTACCAACCTACTCATCCACATGAATCTCTTCCAGTGAAAACTGCGAACACGGGATTTCATCATCATATGGAAACCTTTTTTTTCGTTTTAATTACCTTTTCTTTTATTCTTCTATTCTTGACACTTTAGTACACCCAATGAAAGCAAATTCTAAAATATAAAGTATAAGTAAAAGAATATTTTTTTTCAAAAAAATATCGTTATAAATGTGGTCAGGAAGTTATACTGGCAAGTATCAACAGCACTCAGCGAAGCACTGCGGTTTATCTCATCATGGTCGATAAGTTAAAATGAAGACAAAGTAAAGTTTTCATCGTTCCACATTTATAAAAAGATATACGTTTTATAGACACTTACCATGTGTGTATACCAAAGATTGAATATAGGAAAAAAAAACAAAAAATGTAAAAAAAAAGTAAACAAGCTCTTTTTATATATATTTTGGAGAAAAAAATTTTTTATTTTTTTACAGTCACGTTCATGAGACTGTTTTCATTGAATTTGCCCAAAAAGAAAGAAAGACACACTTCTTTTTGAGTAGGACAGTCAAAGAAAAAAGGTGTATTCTATCCTGTTATATCACCTTACATTCATTTTTATACACTATACAAGTGGTGTTATCGTGTTATTACAGAAGAAGAGAGCGAAAACTTGCCATAGAAATTGATAGAAATTTTTTTCGAGTTGGGGGCTTTTCTGTCAAAAATAATTAGCCAATCAACGCGACTTTAAAAAAAAAAAAAAAAAAAAAACATTTTTATAGTACTATACACGAGTTAGATACTTGCCCATGTGATCTGTCAATATTTAGTAACATAGATGGATTCATTTTAGATTGGCCTGAACTACTCAATCAAAGGATCTTTGGTTGACAAGATAGGTGAACATAAAGTTACTCCCCTTAATGTGTGTTTATTGATAAGGTATCCCATAAATTCATATGTATATATAATAGTTTTGGCATAAGTTTTTTTTTTTTTTTTTTTTTAAAAAAAAAAAATAAAAAGAAGGATTATTTGCGTATGCGGTAAAGTTGTGCATAGGTCAATTGAGCTTTTCTGGTTAATTCTTGTTTATCGTACATATTAAAAACTAATTCTTCTATAGGCACAGTATCCAACAATCGAATAGTGACTTTTGGAGCATGTCTGATACCCGTTGCCTAATATATACAAATTAATATCAAACCGAAAAAAAAAAAAAAAAAAAAAAATATACCCTAATATAAGGATATAAAATGTCACCAAAGACTCGTTTCTTTTTATTGAGTGTTAATCCTTCTAATGAATTAAGAATTTGAGTGGCTGTATTGAGTTCTACTGCATTAAGACCTGGTTGTTGTTGATCCACATTTTCAAACAGATACAATGCGTCATAGGCTTCATCAATTTTTTGTTTCAGGAAAGAAGGATTGAATAAACAGAGTGATAAATCTCGTCTTTTTAAAGATTGAATCATTTCGCAAATATCGTTAAGGTCTTTTTGTTGATGTTCTTGTAACTGATTTGAGATAGCGTCTCGTAATTTTTGAAATTGAGCAGGGTGTTCAAGAGTATCATTGCGTACTGTGATAGGTGTAGTTGCTGTAGAAATGGTGGCAGTAGGTGCTACTACATGCATCGATGGTGTAGCATAAGTAGAAGCATGATGCGCGACAACAGGAGATTTATGCACCCATATACCACTATTTTCATTCCAAGGATTATGAGAAGGTAAGGTACTACTTGTACTTGTAACAGGCTATATTTAGATTAGTCTATGCATACTCTATAGGATAGGATAATACCTTGGGCTCATTCATAAAGGGAGGGTAGTTTGTATTAGAGTTATTTGTATAAGGAGGTGAAGGCTGAGAAGGATACATTGGATACAGTGTAGTGCTAGAAGAAGCGTTGACTGGAGGAGGGGGAGATAAATTCATATAGTCAATGTGTCCATTCGATAAGGAACGGTTTTTAATATGTTTAGCTGTTTTCTTGTGGGTATGATAAGTAACGACAATATTTTTGGTATTAAAAAGTGCACCATTCATTTGTTGCATGGCTTCATTGGCTTCTTCCATATGCGTATAACTAACAAAGCCATAGCCTTTTGATATACCGGTGACTGTATCTTTCATGACTCTTGCAGATATAATTTTACCAAATATTCTGAATCTCTTAAATAAATCATAACTGGTGACTTCAGGATCTAAATTTTTAATGTATAAATTGGTATAATCAATCATTGCTATGGTATCATTGTTTCTCTTTGTAGCAGCATCTATAGGTCTTCTTGTAGCAGTATTGTGTAAATGATCATAAGGTGCTGTAAGCTATACGTATTAACACATATAAGAACAATGAATTTTATACAATTCGATGTGTAATATTACCATTTTATTTATTTATTGAGCGTATTTTTTACACACCACACAACAATAGTAATAATTATTCCTTAGATAGATATGTATATAAAAGAGAAAAAAAAAAAAAAGAAAGAGGAAAAGGAAGAAAAGAAAAGTTGTTATTTATTTATTATTTTTGTTATGTATACACTTTTGTAGTATAAACTTTAAAAAAAAAAAATAACTCACATGATACCTTTGTTTACATGATTCAAAAGAGTGCTTATTGGAACGAACTCCTTTGGAATAATCAAGTTTAAGCTAAAATAATTATTCTCTGCATAGAGTAAAGCTGGATCCTATCTCCTTAACCCCTCTGCAAGAACGCATATAGTGTTATAATATGTTATTTTTTTCAGTTTTTATTTATTTATTTGCTATTTATTTGTAACAATACGAATGTAAAAAAAGACCGAGAATTTATATATAACTATTTATTTAATGACATGAGGAGTAGCACACATGATACAGAGAGAGAGAGAGAGATCATGCAAGATTGGGTTATACTTTATATTGCTACAAAAAAAAAAAAAAAAAAAAAGATTCAGGTACCATCAAAACATTTGTGCCGTTTCCAGATCAACTAAGCCACAATTTCACGATTTATCAGAGTATCCATGGCAACATGGTTTCTTGTGCTTTTTTTTTTTCTTATTAATGTCTGCCATTTTTCTTGTCAATCATAAGAATTCGAAACTGCTTCACCTGAGCGTGGCAACACTCATATCACAAGTTTGTGAAACCTAGATTCTCAAAGTTTGACTTGATATGTTATTGGAGTTGAGTAAATAAAAACAATAGCACTACAACTAATATGAAAAGCACGAAGCGTTTGTGAAAAATAAAAGCTGTCCAAGAAATTTAGGTCTGCCTGCCTGCAAAATTGGTTTTACTTTGGTCAACAGTGCAAAAAGTTTCAGAAAAAAGATCTTGGCTAAATTGGTGTTTCCTAGCACGCGTTAGAAAACAATAGCCGTACCATTTAAAGACCTTTTCTTTTTTCGGGTTGATTGCATTATCAATATCCAAAAATAGGTCCCATCGAATTTTATAGTTAGATCAACCCTTTCATTCGTTTTTTTTTTTTATAGTTACCCATACATAAAGTGGCTTTTGTACGGGTTTTCGTGATATGTTGCTCTTGAAAAAAAAAAGAAAAAAAAAACAGTTTCATGTACAAAACAAGCGATATTTACTCGAAACACGAAAAGACAGCCTAGAATCCTAAAGTGACCAAAGAAATATAAAATAGTCTGTGGTTGTAATTTTTGGCTCACTCATTCAAAAGGTAGTACCCATCCCTTAGGATAGATAGCTTACGTCCTCTTGGTATACTGAATCAATGTAATCAAGTAAAGTCAAAATATGTACAGAGTAGATCTCGATTGTCGAAAATAGATGGCTCAATATCTACACGCTCGGTTGCATCTTTGTGAAATCCACAGACAAGAGTATAGCTAACGGAACTACTACTGCACGTTTCCACAACTGTATTTCATCAATACTATAAACATTATTGACGACTCTAATTATTATATTTAAAGCAAAACGTATACAAAGAAGAGTCAAGTGCGAGTTGGAGCAATCATCCTTATTTATGATTTTAGTAGAGGCTACATTATAGCAAAAATTCCTGCAGAAGTAATGTCGGTGGTATTAGTTAGTACTTTTCAGAAACAGTTGCATAACGGCTATTGAGACACTGAATCTTACCATGGTGTCTTAAGTGTAGACTGTGCGTGTCATCTGTCATACAATCTTGAAAATAGTTTATATGGAAAGTCTATAATATAAACGTATCTTTGATCCACGTACTTTGGCTGTCAGCGAGTTTGATTACAGACACTGCTTGTTTTTATGTTATGCCTATCCAGACACTATTTTGTTACTTTTTGTACCATTTGATAAAAGATGTATGATTTCGTTTCCTCACTTACATAAACAAATAAGAAATTTATTTTTTTTGTAAAGGTAAAAAAACTCTTTTTCTCAGCTCCCCTAAAAAATTCACATATCATGCCACCTATTCCTCAAGATCCTCAAGAGCAACATCGGCCAAAGAAACAACGAAAAAGAAAGCAAAAGAAAAATCAAAAGAAAAATCAAAAGAAAGAACAGCAGAATGAACAACTGAATGAACAACTGAATGAACAACTGAATGAACAACTGAATGAACAACTGAATGAACAACTGAATGAACAACTGAATGAACAACTGAATGAACAACGAAAACAACGAAAAAAACGAAAGCAACGAAAACAACGAAAGAGAGAACAACAAAAAGAACAAACAAGAGAGTTACGGAAAAGTAAACAAAGGCGACAACAAGAAGATCAACAGGATCAGAACGTTGATAATCAAAACGTTCCTAGTAATGATTCGCCATCTTTGCAGCAAAACACTACTAATCATTCTCAATTGCCTAGTGATGCAGCTCAACCACAGCTGACTTCTGATGGCCAGCAAGTTGAACTGTATAATTGCCGTAATTATTAAATTTGACCATAGATGTATATACAAACTAAAAATTTTCTGTAGTACGCTGTAAAAAAGGTTTCACCACTGAACCCTGCAAAAAGCATGTAGACAGAAGTATACCAAACGAAAGAGGAGTAAGTTCGCGGAAAACTAATGTGCATAGATTTTTACGTCGCGTGCCGAGTAAATATTACAATGCATATGGTCAATACCGGACTGTCGTTTATAATGAACATAGTGAGGATATCTCCCAACCTTATGTAGTTAGCCCAGCTTATAACCCTGGTTATCCTGTGGCCATGGCTAGTGATATTACTCAAGAACAACGACGTTTTGAACCCTATCGTAGTCCTCAGCCGCCTTTTCATTTCTACTCCCAACCTTATGTAGTTAACCCAGCTTATAACCCTGGTTATCCTGTGGCCATGGCTAGTGATATTACTCAAGAACAACGACGTTTTGAACCCTATCGTAGTCCTCAGCCGCCTTTTCATTTCTACTCCCAACCTTATGTAGTTAACCCAGCTTATAACCCTGGTTATCCTGTGGCCATGGCTAGTGATATTACTCAAGAACAACGACGTTTTGAACCCTATCGTAGTCCTCAGCCGCCTTTTCATTTCTACTCCCAACCTTATGTAGTTAACCCAGCTTATAACCCTGGTTATCCTGTGGCCATGGCTAGTGATATTACTCAAGAACAACGACGTTTTGAACCCTATCGTAGTCCTCAGCCGCCTTTTCATTTCTACTCCCAACCTTATGTAGTTAACCCAGCTTATAACCCTGGTTATCCTGTGGCCATGGCTAGTGATATTACTCAAGAACAACGACGTTTTGAACCCTATCGTAGTCCTCAGCCGCCTTTTCATTTCTACTCCATGTTTTTATCCGATCCAAGCCAATTCAAATAAATGAACGTTTCTACATCTACTGTTTTATTTGACGCGTTATAGAGTTTTCCCTAATTCAGCAGCTAATTCTTTACTACGATGTGTAGCTGCAAACACACCACCCTTAATAATGTCACGAATTTCTTTAGATTCCATAAATTTGATAGCAGCCTCTGTTGTACCATTGGGAGATGTGACCTTTTTACGTAAAGTAGCGAGATCATCTTGAGATTCTTGAGCCATACGAGCTGCACCTAAGCAGGTTTGTACAGTCAAGGCTTTTGACTCTTCTTCACTTAAACCCGCTTCCACACCGGCTTGTGTCATGGCTTCCATGAACAAAAAGAAATAGGCAGGTCCACTGCCACTTACACCTGTTACTGTATCTACTAATGATTCCTCTTTTACCCATGTCAATACCTTGGAGACTGATCCCAAGACACTTTCTGTCAATTGGCGTTGTTCTTGTGTCACACATTCTGTAGCGAACAAACCTACGGCTCCTTCACTCATCAAAGCAGGTGTGTTAGGCATGGTACGTACGAGAGGGACTTGGTATTCGGTGGCGTTGATCCAGGAAAGAATGGCACTTGTTTCAATACCTGCAGCGACAGAGACGAGTAAGATGGAAGGGTTCTTGTGGAATGTGGGTGCCAAGTCAGAAACAACATGATGTAAGACTTGAGGTTTGACAGCCAAGATGACTACGTTGGCGCCATGAACGGCTTGATGGTTATCTGAAGTAGCCATGACACCAGGATAAGTTGTTTCTAAATACTGACGACGTGCTTCAACAGGTTCTGAAATACGCAAATGAGTTGATGGATGTCCTTTATGATATAATCCACCAAATACAGCTTCAGCCATATTACCACCACCAATAAATGCAATCACAGGTGTCATTTTTCTATAATAATAAAGACGAAAAAAAGAGGAAAAGAAAAAATTCCCAATTATTTTTTTTTCTTGTCAATCTATTGGGTAGTCATTATGAGTCTTTTTTTTTTTTTTTTTTTCAGAGCAGTGAGATTTTAATGCCCTTTTTTTTGTGACTTTAATCCCTGCCCTCCTTTTATGTGCCTGGAAAAATGATGATTGACAACAATTTTATTATACTATTATTGCTGTTGACCTCTTCCCTATTTTTATACTCCTTTTTTTGATGTCGTACTAAATAAAATATTTTTTTATTATCATTTTCGGACTCTCTCTCATTTTTTCATTTTATCCCCCTTCCCATTCCTTTTTATTATGGGCGCTAACTTGTCTAAAGCTTTAGCCAAAATGTTTGGCAGTAAAGAAATGCGTATTTTAATGTTGGGTTTAGACGCAGCAGGAAAAACCAGTAAGAAATCATTAAAATTAAATAAATAATCAGAAAAGACTAATAAAATTAAAGCTATTCTTTACAAGTTAAAATTAAATCAATCAGTTACTACTATTCCAACTGTGGGTTTTAACGTTGAATCAGTTACCTATAAAAACGTTAAATTCAATGTTTGGGTAAATTACTATATACTATATACATATATAAAAGGGTTGTTTCTTGTTGACTAAACATCATCATCATTTTTTAGGATGTAGGAGGTCAAGACAAGATTCGTAATTTATGGAGACATTATTATACAGGTACACAAGGACTTATCTTTGTTATTGATTCACAAGATCGCGATCGCATTGATGAAGCCAAGCAAGAACTACATCGTATTTTATCTGATCGAGAAATGAAGGATTGTCTTTTATTAGTCTTTGCTAATAAACAAGATTTACCTGGTGTAATGACACCTCAAGAAGTGACTGAAAAATTAGGCTTAGATCAAATGAAAGAAAGACCTTGGTATGTATATCCTTCTTGCGCTACAACTGGTGAAGGTTTATTTCAAGGTTTAAATTGGTTAAGTCAAAATGTGAAATCCAAATAGACACACATACATTCCTTTTATATCCTTTTTTTTTTTTTTTTTTTTTTCATTAGTAGCAAGTAGTAGTTTTTTTTTAATAATAATAATAATAATAATAATAATAATTATAATATAAAGTGATGTTTATGTCTATCATATGATTCGTAACATAAAGCAATGGATTGTACCCATTTTGAAGACACACAATCATCTATGGTCCACCTCTTTTCTGGTTCAGGATCAAACATGCCATACAAACACGCCTTTTCATCCTCGCTGCATTTTGACAGAGGCAACCACGTTTGATCTTGACGTGTATTCAAAAATGTAATATAATGTGGGTCTTCTCGTGTGGCTTTAAAGAAAGGAATTTGACGATAGATAAAGCAATGCCATGTAACAGCACAACTCCAGACATCAAAAGCACGACCATCATAACTATTATCTTCATGAAATACCTCAGGAGGCCAATATGGTTCTGATCCACAACGACCATGACACAATTTAGGCTCATTGTCGAAGCAGGACTGGACTACATCGGCCACACCAAAATCTGCAATCTTGAGTATGCCTGCGGTTGTCATCACAAGATTTTCAGGCTTAATGTCACGATGCGCCACACCGCTGGCATGAATATACTGCACGCCCAATAATAATTGCTTAAAAAGACAATCTATTTCGGCATCAGATAAATCATAATGTTGTAAAACAGAAAAAACATCACCACCGGCACACTATTTGAATAAAAGTAAGTAAGGGGGGGGTCAATGCAAAATGATGCTATTCTTTTTACATATTCCATAATAGAGCACCATCTGTTCTTCTTGTCTTTTAATAAATCAAATACTTGTATAACATGAGAATGATGAAGGGTTTTCGAAATACAAAATTCACTTGTCATGCGTTTATCATACACCTTTTCATCATCTCCTTTGTCTCTTTTATAAAAGGTTTTGATAGCGACAAGTTGACCTTGTGGGCTTTCAAGAAGTCTTAGTTTGGCAGTAGCTCCACGACCAATGACTTTGCCCTTCTTGTAGTGTTTGTATTTCTCATGTAAAAAAGTAGGTTGTGCACGTTCGGAAGTAGGTGTGGGACATGCAGAAGATAATTCAGGTGAAGGGGGTAAATATAAAGTACTGCTGTCGTCAGAGATGACGATACTGCTTTCTTTAATAATAGGCGACAAAGATGATAAAGAAGAACGTAAAGACAAACTAGATAGCTTTCTACTAATTGTCAAGAATTTAGTTTCTACCTTATTTGTTGTTGAATTCTTGCGGTGAAAAGTGTCGTGTTGTGGTGGTGATAATAAAATAACAGGCTGTTCTACTTTATTCATTTTTTTATATATAAAAGCAAAAAAAAAAAAAAAAAAAAAAAAAAAAAAAAAGAGAGAGAGAGAGATAAGAAAAAAAGAAAGGAGAGGGAGGGGGAGGAAAGGAGGAGGGAGGAAACTACTAAGTGTTTGCTATATATACACCCCTTTTCAAGTTAACCGTTTTTATATTTAATGCAAACTGATAAGACCCCACATTTTATTTGGTTTCTAAATCAGGCATACGAAGTACTTTTTTATCTTCATTTTTAGCGTGTTCAATAATCATTTCCAATACTTTAGATTGCTGCCATCTTTCTGGAATAGGTTTCTTGTGTGTTGCCCAATAAAAAATGTCCCAATCAGGTTCGTCTAATAACTTGTCATATTCCTCCAACATCTCTCTGTCAAATTTGGGTAACCATATTTTAGCAAATGTAGATAATAATAGATCGGTCTCGAGAATACCACGTTTACGGCTTTGGTAAGTAAGTCGACGACGTTTGTTTTCCGTCTCTTCATTAGGGCGAGGAATAGGTGGTAAATTAGGATAAGCACTATCTAATGCCGCTTCTTTTGAATGACGCATGGCTAAATCTGGGAAAGGATCATTGTATTTATTCTTATTTAAATAAACAGGTGTAGAGGTCAATAATCGTGTCCATCGGCGCACCAATTGCTTACTACCAATTCTCAACATGTTCCAAATATGAAGAAAAAATAAATAAATTAGCAGGGGGCTATAATAAACTAAAATAAACTTGCTGCGTTAATAAACTAGACTTTAAATTCAGATGACGAATTATATAGAAGTCAACTTTCATGTATTTAGCTTACCTTTTTTGGACAGACGATATAAGGAAATTCAGATATGAGACATTCTTAAGCCTTACAACATCTCAAGTAACGTTATTATACAGCATCATGTCAAAATAGCATGAACAGTGCTCACATTAATAATGTTTTCAGTTGTAAAAAGATGAAGAACGATAGGGTAGCGCATGCCTTAACATGAAACATGGAGCAGGATCAATCTCGATAGGGAGGGGGGGAGGAAGCCGTTCCAAACCGAGACCTTTTTTTTTGATTCGTCTGAACTTTTGTCGTCTTTTGCATAAATTACAAAGAAAGAGAGTAGTATGTCATTATTGCTTTTTATTATTATACATGCTATATTATACCATATTCTATTACCATACCCCGTATATTTATGTGGTTGATGATATAAAATCACTTAAAGGAGATGAGATATTTAAAACGTATTTGTCTAGCATGATGGCAGAGGGTGTATAATAATTAAAAGACAATAATGAGCCACTTTGTGAACGGGGACGTCGTTGCTGTTGTGTTTTAACTGAAGTTGCTGATTTTAGTGTAATAACACGTGTGGGAGAGCTGCATGACTCAGAGCGTCGTGTGCGTGTTTGTAATGTAGGCTTTTTGACGGGTCTTCCCTCCTCTTCTTCCATTCTATGGTCAAACGACTGTTCATACTCTCTTAATTGATACAGAAGTTCCATATTGGGTCTTATGTGAGGTGCTTTCTCTCTGACATAATTGAATGCACGGTCCAGTGACCACGCTTCCTTCTGTTCAGTGTTAGACCACGATTGTTTGCCGCGTGTTGTATGGAGAAGGAAAGCGAGTACAAGAGCAGCTGAACGTTCGATACCTTGCTGACAATGAATGAATACAATTTGGTTCTTTTCATGTGCCGCCAATATAAGATTGATAGCTTTATCAAATTCAAAGCGTGCCAGGTTATTTTGAAAGTGTGTCCATTGAATATGATGGTAGTGTATGTTTTCAATTGGCTCACTCGTGTTGGCTACTTCGCTAGCTACGTTAATGATGCAATTGATGCTAAATTGTTGCAATTGCTCTTTGTTCACTGCATTGTAATAAGCACCTAAATACAGGTTGGGTAATATGCAAGCTGGGCCCCGTTTGTAGTAGCAATTATTTGTAACATGGTTATGTTGCATGTTATTGTTTAACTTAGTGTCACCATGAGAATTTGACATGTTATCTGATAAACTTTTCTGGTTTTTATTATCTACAGGAGTTGCTGAAAGGTTCAATGCTAGTTTTTTTAAATTTCTTTTATTACACATAACACACAAGAAAAAATAAAGTGAAAAAGAAAGAGAGAATGTGAATTAAAATATGAGGTTTTTCATCTACCTGCATGCAGATCTCTATTAATTTAACATTGGCCAACCGTAACTCATATTTTATATGAATGTTTTGAGGAGTAACAAAAAAAAAAAAATCTATTTCTTACCCCTCTTTGTCTCTTCTCCTCTTCTGCCTATACCCCCCTTCCCTTATCCATGTTTCTATTGACGCCTCCTTTGACTCTGGTTTTTTTTTTTTTTTTTTTTTAAAAAAAAAAAAATAGTTGTTCTCCTTTCATTAGATACATTGTTCTTGACGTGCGCCGATATCATGAATGAAATGACACTCGTATGATCCTCTTTTATTGCTTTTCTTTATCCATTTTTGGCATGACAGGCGGCATTATGCTGTGACAAGAAGCTCCCGAATGACAACGATTTAAAAGTTTTTGAAACAAGGATCCATCTTTTTTATAACTGAAACTCTCATGTGTTATAATCTAAAAAGGTTTTATAACAAATTAAGTGTATTAATTCAAAATAATTTCAAAACAAGAAAAAAAAAGGGGGGGGGGATGAAAAGGATGGGGGGGGAGATTTAAGCAGTGGCACCGAGAGTGGGGAAGGCAGAAGCATCTTCAATGTTAATAGCAGGAGCGGCACTCTTCTTGTTGTTGTTACCACGACGACCATTCTTGTTGTTGTTACCGTTCTTGCGGAATTCACGAGGCTTTTCAACAAAACGCTGTTCAATGTTGACAAGGACCTTTTCCTTACGGGTCTTTTCAGTCTTCTTGGTGGACTTGGTTTCCTTGGAAACATAGAATTCTTCAAATTCTTGCTTTTCAAAGGCAACAGCACCCTTGAAGGCAGATTCATCAGCATCGTTGGCCTTACGGGCTTCGGGGAGAGAAACCTTCAAGGACTTGTTAGCCTTTTCAGCCAAGTATTCATCCAAAGTCTTGACCTTTTCTTCTTCTTCAACAACAGGAGCAACTTCTTGTTCAGCGGCATCAGGGTCAGCAGGGTTAAGAGTGTCCTTGGCACCTTGGGCTTCAGAAGTACCGGCCTTACCCCAACCTTGGTTGATCTTCTTTTCAGAATCACTTTTTTTTATGTAAATGTCATGAGTCTCAGGTTATTTCAAGAGGATGGAAAACTTACACAAGACCAGTACCAGAATGACGATCGAATTGACGACCACGTTGCTTACCTTCCTTAGCTTGACGCTTGTTCTTTCTTTCAGTACGAGCAGCTATACAGAAAAGTTTAATCCTTCATGTCATGATTCAATTGAATCAGAAAACAGATCTGCCCTTCAATCTACATGAATGATCTTTTTTATGGTGGAGGTTATCTTTCCTTCAACATGTCGAATGATCAAATCTGTTCACTGATTTCTGTATTTTTGTAATTTTTACCATCCTTGTTGATCTTGCTGACATTCTTCTTGTCAACAACTACAGGAGCTTCTTCCTTGACAGGAGCAGCAGGGCGAGGGATTTCACCATCACCGAGGACGTCGAAAAGGTTCTTTGAGAAAGTAGACATAATAGTGTTCGATGGATGCCTCGATTAAACTATAAAATAAAAGGGGTCGATGGATGGATGTCCTTTTCATCTGTCATTATCCCTCATTTTTTCATGTAACAAAAAAAAAAAATCGGGTAAAATTAAATTTCAGAACAAATGTTCGGTTAAAAAGGAACATACAATAGAAAGCAACAATTAATATATTCATAGTGTGAGCTAGTTTTAGTTGACGTGAATCACAATACATTTTTAACGTTAGTTCCTTGTTTTCAGGTTGTATTACTCAAAAAAAAAGCATAAAATTTCAAAAGAGGGTTTTCGCTGCGATCTAGCCAGGGCAAGGAAGAATGTGTGCTCATTGGTTGTTTTATTTTTAAATATTTATTATTGTTTAATCGTAATAGAGTTTTCTTTAAAATAGACTATGAGATCATTAGCATGATAGCCAAGACAATTAGGATCGGCAACAATTTTGGGGTTAAACCTTCTAAGGTTTAATGCATCATTACAGTATTTCTACTTCAAATTCAGACGAAGTTAATTTTTTTCTGGACGAATTGAAATTAATTTTTGGATACTTAGCTTACCTATTTTGGAAAATATAAAAATTTTTTTCAGATAAAAAGAAAATGATTTTAGACGAATCAGAGTTAATTATTGAACTATTGTCTTACCTATTTTGGACAAAATATAAAATGGAAATTAAACAAACGAATAACAATGAATGGTATGGAAATTACCTGCATCAAAGGTTTACCCTATCAATATTTCCTTCCTCAGGAGAACCGTCATCGGAAGGCATAGGACGGATTTTCTTGTGGGTAGAGGAGGAGGGGACGCTTGTCGAAGGACGTTTTAACGTCTGTCTTCTAAACCTCTCAGGGCGACCAAGAGCTTCTCTGTGACTAAAGACAATATCCCGAAAGTTCAACACAGCGGCTAAGTCTCTATTCCAAAGTCGAGCAGGCACTAAACATTTTTGATTTGTGCATCTAGTGAAAGAAAATAT
>JNEK01001104.1:0-13510 GCA_000697295.1 Mucor indicus B7402 | reverse complement strand
GTATTGACAGAGCGCACAAGTTGTTCAAGCCGGGGAAGGTATTGAGGTTTCCACCCTATCCCAGCTATAGAGCTTTTAATTGTTATTATTTTTAAAGGATTCACGTTGATTCAATTGATCGTTTATGGTGTATAACAGGAAGAAAGAGTAAATAGTGATCTTTGATAGACAACTTTGATGCTTTATTTAAACGCCTGACGAAGCCTTCAAGTCCCGATCTCTGATTAATTAATTAATGAATGAATAGCTGTATAAATATTTTATGTAACCGTCTCTTACATTACTAGGATGAGGGATCAGTTTTACCAGAAGAGAATACTCATACTAACGTCTTTCAATGTTCATCCATTGTATCTCCAGAAATTATTATCTATTAATCATGCGTTACATACCACATTATCACACGTTCTAAACAAGTACATATATCTATAAGATATCAGTTGATGTTTTGATTTCTATTTATCCAAACTCATTTTTATTTTGTCCAAAATAGGTAAGACAGTAGTCCAATAATTAACTCTGATTCGTCTAAAATCATTTTCTTTTTATCTGAAAAAAATTTTTATATTTTCCAAAATAGGTAAGCTAAGTATCCAAAAATTAATTTCAATTCGTCCAGAAAAAAATTAACTTCGTCTGAATTTGAAGTAGAAATACTGTATTAAAAGGTATTTAAAAACCAGACTTTTTTTTATATATTTTTATTAAGATAGTGTTATTATTGCATGAGAGTATTTGTTTATTATTATTATAAGAATGTATACTTTGCTTTTACATGTTGCAAAAGTGAAGGGTATATGTCTCTATTTATTGGGGATTTCAACATAATCTGGAGGAGGAATGGAAGGTATCTTTTCTAAACTATGAGAACATTCATTGTCTGTCAACTGAGCTTGGGACGCCATATCCATTTGTCGACGAAATTTAAAGTAGCAAGGACATAGTTGAGGTTGTGGTTCGTTGATAAGAGCAGCATTATTTGCATCGCGCTGCACAATCATGTCTTGCTCCATCATCATTTTGCTTTTATCATCGCCATGTGCAAGATGGGTAGCTGTGACGTTGAGTTCAGAGTAGGACGGTAGACGTCCATAATCCTCCTTTAGACGACAATCAAACACTGTAATAGGCGTTTCTAGTTGAATCATCTCACGCTTTCGAACAACGTGCGCGCCATTCTCTTTTACATCTACTGGTTTTTTCAATTTTGAAAACCATGTTGTTGTACTTTGCTGCCCGTTAGAAGTGGTGTTGAGATTTGTTTGTGAAGAATGTGCAGAACCCGGTTGAGAAGGGGTAGCTGTAATACCTTGTTGTTCTTCTATGCTGCTGCTTCCTTCAATGCTACTCGAACTGTGATTACGCGTGAGGTTTGCTTTGGCCGTCAGTTCTTCATCTACAAATGAAATTGTCATTGCAATATTTAGATGATGTTTAAACAGGATGTCTTTGTAATAGGTTGTGTGATGAATGTTTCTCATGCAGGTTGGCGTTCCAAAAGTCAATTGATAAGCAATGGTATCATTCAACTCAATACCTCTGCCATGTTTAGAAAACACGGGACGTAGATCACCGCCACTGTCTTTGTCTGCAGTTGAACCCATTTCATTATTGTCCCCGTCAATTCGTTTGCAAGCTATATAAGGCAATATAAATTGCTCATAGTCTGTGCGGTTTGCACGGACTTCAGATACATGATATCGTCTATTTTCTGTTACTGTTAGCTGCATGTGTTCCAAACGGACTCGTTTACGGTGAGGCTGTAAGATGAGTTTAAGATAGAAAAGATCACCGGAAGAAAAGGCTGCACGCTCAACCACTAATTGTACATCTGCTGCTGGTAATCTTTTCTCATAAGTGCGAGATAAGTCTTGAAGTGAATTGTTTGTTAATAATGAATCAGACATGTAGGTACGTAGAACAAGAACTGGTTTTGTTATGTGCCAATTGTTTAAGAGTTGAATGCCTCCTTGCCCGACCACTTTAGCATCTACAGTATGCCTAACTCTTCCATAGACATCTTCAATAGTTTCTACTAAGGACTGTTGGATAAAAAAGAGTGTGAGATCAAAACATTAACCGGTAAAATGGACTTCTTACATTAGGTACTAAAAATGCAAAAGAAAAGCGGTGGATCCCGGTAGGTAATTTTTTGACTTCATTGGGCTTAAGACTTAATAATTGAACGCTTTCTTCACTTAATACTTTGTCATATGTCAAACGGGTGCCACGTGCGCCAATGCCTATTTGTTTGTTTAGCAAAATATTTACTTGTCAAAATCCGAATTTTACCTTCTGGCCAATATGTTGTAGCTGTTGATTTGAAAGTAACTGTTATACTAGATATTTTTGTTGATTTCGCTAATGATAAAACGACTGTGCCAGTAAAAACAGACGAGGAATTTTCGGAAGGTGGTCCTCTCAAAATTAAAGGCTTAATCGGTTCAAATGACAAACGTTCTTGTGTTAATAATCCCAAATGCATTTCGTCAACAATGAAGAGGAAAAGAAAAAAAAAAAAAAAAAGAAAGAAAAAATTGGATAAAACCTTCAGTTTATATATAGACCTTCTTTTTCCTTGAATGTGTCTCTCTTTTTCTGATTCCGGTTAAAATAAGTTCACCAATAGAAACTGGAACCTTTTTCACACATTTGTCGTAGATGCAACAATAGAAAAAAAAAAAAAAAAAAAATTTTTTTTTTAGGGCATCACAAAAAAAAAAATGCCTCTGCGGGTAATAGATCATCATTAACGTGTTATATAGTGAGCCTAAAGAATGTGCTTTATGATAAAAAGAAACATGAGATGCTAATTGAATCCCCTCCCTGTTTGCAAACATCAAGCGTAGACCATTGGATATATACATATGAAATGTTATAGAAATTTGTAGAAATTTTTGAATGTATGACGCCAAGCGTAAAATATCCTTTCGTCAACAATGAGGTGACATTAATCATAAGCTACTTCCTATATTTTTAGGCAGGATCTAGCCCTCCGAAAAATCGGTCGAAAGCATTTATGGTAATAAAGCAGAATCTGATGAGATTGTATTTTTAGAAAGGTTTATGTGTTCACCCAATTATAATTCAGAAATGGATCAAAATCTCTTTTATAAAGGCTGTTATGCATCAGTAGATCATTTGATAAGATGAATATTCAACTGCTAACTGGATGATCTCATCAGTCCTATAGACTGGCATTCTCCACATTGAACTCACCAAGCTGCTTTTTTATTTGCTGATAGGAAAACTTTGTCATCAAACAAATTACTTCTACGCTCTCCTTTGTGTTGAAGTGCGTATGCAACTGATTCTAAGAAACCGTAGATTAGGGTGTGTTTGAACACGCTTTCATCGCATGTAACGCTGGAAATAACTTTAAAAAAAAAAGCACCGGTTTTTATGTGTAAAGAGACAAATGTATAATACCTTGCTTTGGTTGATAAAGATGTAAAATGAACTACACGCTAAAGTTCACATAAGAAAACCATTTTTAAACTTTTTGTATTCAAAATGGATTCGACGTGTCGAAGGGATTCTTCAAGCAAAGAGTGTCTTTCCTTACTGCGCTACTCTTCTCAGGTCTACGTTTGAATTGGTGACTAAAGTTAAGATGAATGGCCAACTATCTGAAAGGGCGACTGATTGAGTTGTTTTGTCCAGCCCTTAAAAATATCAGCCATTGTGACCAAGGGTTTGGTGCTACAAATACATCACTGTTCCTTTTTCTTAAAAAAAAAAAAAAAGGAACTAGGCAAGCGTTAACTTTGCGAGGGTTTGAATGGTGCTATTTATAGTCTCATTTAGTAAAATGCATTATGGCTTTGCTGGGGGGGGGGATTTTGCTGTTGTCCTAGAGATAGTTGTCTTTACAATATTCAAGCTGTATTGTCTATCTCAAATTTCCTCGTGTATCAAGAATTCCCATAAATCGTGTTGTATCCCTGAAAAGCTTAATTTTTATTTTTTCTTGCTTGCAGCAGTAATGACCTTCAAATCGCTTTTAGAAGTTATAGAAGCTTGTGACAAATACCCATACGAACTCGATCCCACCTCGACAGAAAGAATCCACAATCCTACTCCTTTCATTCTTGGTCCTCATAAAGTCGGTAATGTTTTGCCTGAAGTTTTACCTTCTTTGAAAGAATATAATGCTCGACACGAAAAAACGCCTTTTTTAATCAAGGACAAAGCCATCTCATTTAACGATTGGGTAAATACACCTGATTTAAGAACTGCAGTCATGAAGGAACTCATGGATACTTGGCGTGAAGAAAAAGCTTTTCCAGTATTGGCTGGTTGGAGAAATGAACTCTACCCAGTGTATGGTGATTTGAATCAACCCGACAATGTTGCCTTCGTTATGGAACGAGCTGCCACTCCTCTTTTTGGCATCTCTACATTTGGTGTGCACTTGAATGCATATACGAAAGACGAAGAAGGAAACATTTTTATGTGGGTTGCAAGACGTGCTTTAACTAAGCCCACTTATCCCGGTCTATTGGATAATTGTGTACGATCAATCATTCCCTTTCATTTGCTTCGTCAAACTAAAGTGTTTTTATAGGTTGCTGGTGGTATTTCATATAGTTATTCAGTAAAAGATACAATCATTAAAGAATGCGATGAAGAAGCCAGTATTCCTGTTGAAATTGCATCAAAAGTAAAGGGGAAAAAAAGAAGGGGATAGGGAAACATAACTCATGATTATCGTTTAGGCTCGTAGCGCTAGTTGTGTGACTTATTATACCTATACTTCTGGTGGATTACAACCCGAAACACAGTACATTTTTGACTTGGAGATGCCTAGAGATTTCACACCTACTCCACGTGATGGCGAAGTGGAATGCTTTTATCTCTGGCCTTTAGAAAAGGTAAAGGAAACTATCTTGAATAACGAATGGAAGAGAAATTGCGCCTTAGTTGCTATTGAATTCATGATGCGCCACTCATTTATCACTCCCGATGAAGAGCCTGATTACATTGATATCAGCTATCGTCTCCACCGCAAACTTGAATTCCCTACTCCTCGTAAAGGAATCAACAGAAAATAAAGCATCTTTATTTTATATATACAACAAAACGCATTTTTTTATTTATTTACTTTACAATTTCACTGAAATTTAAAGCTTGGATTCAGGGGTGTTCTTGTAAAGAACAGCATAACCGTTGTTAAGAACAACGACATCTCTTTCCTTAACCTTGGCAACAAAGATGACACCTTCAGTCTTGGGATCTTTGGCTTCAGTCTTCCACATGTAGATTTCGATGGTTTCACCGGGGAAAACAGGGGAAGCGAAACGGCCTTCAATAGACTTGAAACGAGTGGGATCATTGTTGGCCAAAGCTTTGATGATAGAATGACCACAGGCACCGTAAGTACAGAGACCGTGAAGAATAGGCTTGGGGAAACCGACCTTAGGAGCCAAGTCGGTATCAATGTGGAGAGGGTTATAATCGCCAGAAAGACGATAGAGGATAGCTTGGTTGACATTGGTCTTGAAGGTTTCAATAGCATCGGGGTTACGCTTGGGAGGGTTATAAGAAACGGCCTTAGGACCTTTAGGACCCTATTTACAAAATATCACTTTTCCGTACATTTCAACAATTTTAGTAATGTCAAATACTTACATTCCAGCCACCATAACCACGAACAAAGGACTTGGATACCATACTGCAGTATTGAACCTTGTCAGCTTCATCATAGAGATCAATAGTGGTTTCGATAACCATACCGGATCCTAAGAAACATAATGGATTTAGTCAACACAATGATACACTCTGATATTTTTTTTTTAATTACCCTTATCGTAGACACCGGTGATAGTCTTTCTAGCAGTGAAAAGACCACCATCAACAGGGAAAGGCTTGAAGACTTCTAAGGATTGTTCGCCGTGGACAATCTTGTTGGGATCATAGGGAGGCATACCGGGAATGGGACCACCTTGAGCACGCTTTTGGAAAAGGTTAACATTGAAGTCGTTACCCTTGAGAGTAAGGACAAGAGGGTATGTGGGAAGAGGGGCAAAGTTTTTGTCTGTACAGTTTTTTTTGTCAGCATAATTCAGATCGTGTAGTCAGTTTTTATGCTTACCTAATTCATAAAGAAACTTTAATTCATCTTCCTTAACGCCAACACCAAGAGCGTAAATAAGGAAATCACGACGGTTACAAACAACCTTTTCGCTAGGGAATTGGTGACCAACGGCCTTTTCGACGTCAACTTTGAATCCTTCAACGGGCATACTTTGAATATGAAATATAGAAAAAAAAAAAAAAAGGAGAAAAAAAGGCTTTTAAAAAAATAATGGTAAGCTTAAATAGAATTGATTTTTTTTTTTGGCGGTGGGATTTTAATATTTCTGCTGACGAATGAGTTTTCGCACCATGAACTTTTTACCCCGCAATCGATGTTTTTGCCTGGTGGAAATGCATTATGCCCTGAGAAATACAGATTGTGATCCATAAGACAGTTGGAAAAATAGATAGTACATAGGTTTTCACAGGAATTGTTGATGTGCTTGTAGAGTTTTTTTTAAGACACACGTGATGCATAATAGTGGTTTGTTTATTACTTGAATCAAATAGACTTGCATGAAATTTGTTTACAATAATGATCCAAGCGAAGCATAAAAAAAAAAGCTATTCCCGTGGGGGCTTACTCTAAGAGCAGAGTAAGGCTACTATTGCTCCACATGAATAATATTTGCTCTTTTCTTAATAGTGTGCAATAAAGCTCATTAATTGTGAAGAAACGTAGCAGGAATAGCAGATTCTCAATATTTTTGTACTCTCATTGCTTCATTTCCAACTGTTTTCGGCTCAAACAAAACTTTGTTAATAGGTACAGTTTGAGGTGAACTACACTTTGTTTGCAAACTTGTTGAGACCTTGAAGAAACGCGTAACTTAATTATATAGGCAACATTAACACCGACTTACACATTTCTAACTATTGTTCATAGAGAACTACAATACAAAACAAAATTATCTACTGAACGATTAGTATTCTCTCAAAAAAAGGATAGGGCGCATAATATACGACATCAGTAACTGTTTTACATGGTGTATTTATCGCCTAAAGTAAGTTTTATTAATTGGTGTTAATTATTAACTCTCGTGTGGATATTTAAAACTAACAAGACGCGCACAAATAAGGCAATTGAACCTCATTTACAACCTTCAATACCCATCGAAAAAATAGATGCTAACAACAGCATATAATCAAAAGTCATGTGAAGTGCGGAACGCAAATGCCGGACTATGCACGTGATTTACGCAATATATTTTGAAAAAGGCCGAACAGCTCCGAATCGAATAAATTGTCCGGTCCGGACAATTTAGTAACTGTTAAGTCGTATAAAATTTAAAAATTACAGCGGTTGTTAAAGTCTAGAGTTCCTTTTGTGTTTACCTTGTTTCAGAGATTCGAAATAAACAGATTATATATATATTGGAGTAAATAGAAGACTGTAAAGACTATTTATATATATATAGGGAACAAAAGAGATTCTTTAGGATAATAAGCTTCAAAAGACAATGAAGTAGTGTTCAGACCAAAAAATATATATCTATATTTTTTTGTGAAAAAGAGTTTTTTTTTTTATTAAGTATCCGTTTCGTGATTTAATTTATAATTTGACAGTTGTCAATGTTGTAGAATATCCGATCTAAAATTTCCAAAATTATTAATTACCCAGAACAATAAAATAACACCAATGAAACGTGCAGTTACTGAAATAAATTGAACAACAATTTAAATGCAAGGCAATTACAACGGCGATACAGAGATAAAAGCACCGAACATTAGAAAACGATTTGTAACCATAACTCCTTAGAATATCAAGACAGTGAATTATCAGATAATAAGCGCCTTCTATGCATTGCAATCCTGTAATAACCGTAAAGTTCCCAAAATTAAATTAAATTATCTTGAGCACCGAAATCGATTTTACAAATAACCAAAAGATATCATAACGCGCCAACCAACATAATAATAACACCAATTTGCTGCCAACTAGTAGCCACAATTTATGTAAACAAACCACTAAATTGAATAACTTCACGGATTCCCACGTAAACGCCACAAAGGAAAAACGTAAACATACACTTCTTTCTTCTTTATCTTTCAATTTTCCTAGAAATACTCTTTTATAATTAACTTCAAGAGCAAACTTCTTTTCAAAAAAATAACAAGTTCAAATGCGGCCCAAAACAACCTGAACACCTAACACGTACCGCCCGACTAGCTTTGAACATGGTATTTGTTTCAAAAGTCGCCGACATCACCAGAAGTCAACACGTCTAAGGCATTAACTCTCGAGTTCACCCATCTTCGAAACTGTTCTTGTGCACGAGCAACCAAAACGTCAGGAACCATACTTTTCACTTCTTGGTTATACAACTTCATTCGGTCACCATTTACAGCATCCTTCAACATGAGACCGTTCTTACCACTTAAATGGTATGTACCAGACACCGGATTGACCTTGACTACCTTGAATGGACCATCCCATTTATCAGCGAATTTAGAATCAGTTACTGCCAGTTTCAGAAGAACCATTTCACCGATTTTATATTGCCTAGTAAACACCACTTGTCTGTCGTAACGTATCTTTGCCTTAGCTTTCCTTTCATCAGACACTAACCTAGCCTTTTCTCTAACATTCACCAGTTTATCCTTGATAAGACCAACACGTTCAAGCAGTTCTTCCTCTTCTTCGCCTTCTACAAAATCAAGACGTGGAGCAACCCATACAGCAGGAGTACGCGGTTCAAAACCGAAAACTAGATAGTTTGGTGTATAGCCTGTACCCTTATTCACTGTAGCACGTAAGACCATTAGAGTTTCTTGTAAAAATAAATCCCACTGATCTATTTTGTTTTCATCACGCGCTAGCTTCGCAAGGACCGACACTAAAGAACCATTCAACCTTTCGCACATGCCATTCGCCTGCGGCCTATAACTGGTTGTCTTGATGTTTTTACACCCCAATTGCTTAAGAAAATGATGCACATAAGTAGAAATAAAGTTGGCACCACGATCCGAAAGTATGTACTGAGGTACACCAGTAAACGAGATGATATCCATATAGAATTCGCCTGTCGTCACTTCGTTTATATCCGGAACCGCCTTAGCAAAAGGGTACCGAGTAAGATTACATATACCCGTCAAGATATACTTATTTCCTTTCTTAGTATTCGAAAGAGGGCCAATAGCATCAACACTAATGAGGAAAAAGGGATGACGAGGGGTCTTTACCACTGCACCAGGATTCGACCTTTTATTTTTTATTCTTGCTCGAAATTGACAGGTGTCACACGATTTCACCACCTTTGAGACGAGTTCACGACCTTCATGCAATACGTAGTAATTAGAAACCTTCGACAGGGTTTTCAAAACACCTAAATGGCCTTCAGCATGGATTTCTTGGACTTTCTGTAGAGCATCACCATCATGTAATAGCCTTCTACCAGTTTTCTTTTCCACCAAACTACCATCCTCACCAATTTGGAACTTGTTACATTGATACCGGATTCTTTTTCTGATTACACTCGTCGCATCCTTGGGAAACGAACCATCATTCAAGTAATAGTACAGAGACAGGTAAAAGTAAAAGGACATAACCATCTTGTGCAAGATATTATTTTGTGTATCAATTTTGGGTCAATCAAATAAATACAGGTACAATCAAATAGAGAGACTACTATTTAAAGGGAAAACAACTTATTATAATAATCAATAGCTATGAAAATTATAATAGACACTCGTCAAAATAATAAATCAAGTGCTTCTTATCACAAAGGTAGGTAGAGAATTTTATGATCAAGAAAAGTTTTTTTTTATTAAATTAAAAATACTACATATTTATAATAACTGACTATCTAAAAAAATTTTTTTTTTTTTTTATAAGGGCGTTTTAAACTGTTTTTGATTCTTTCCATTGACCACACGTAACACCAATTAAACCAACTTGATAGGTTCTTCTTCTAATGTATCCATCTGCAGCTTCCAGTCTTCAATAGGAACACGAGACAACGGATCAGCCAGATTCTTAGAACCAGAACGAAAAAGAATATCGAATTTGTAGTCCAACACCGCTGCACACCATCTAGACAACTTTGGAGATGACTTGGTAGGCTTAAAAATGTAAATCAAACTTGAGTGATCTGTAATTAAGAAGAAACGCCTTCCTTTCAAATAGTGTTTAAAGTGATTCATTCCCCAGACGACCGCAAAACTCTCCAACTCATGGATGTGCCAATTCTTTTCTGCACCACGTAAACCTCGAGAAGCATAAGCAATAACTTGTTCATTACCACCAAAATTATAGTCATCCACCTGAGTAAGCACAGCACCAAGACCGGTCATACTAGCATCCACCTAAGAACTTGTACTTTATTTCTATCCGGATATGCCAATACAGGAGCAGTACACAACATGTTCTTCACCTTTTCAAACGCCTCTTGCTGTTCAGGACCCCACTCGAAAACAACACCTTTTCTAGTAAGCTTCGTAAGACAGGCGACCTCTCCACTATAATTAGGCATATATTTTCTCATAAAAGAACTAAGACCAAGGAAGGACTTCAACTCGGAGACATTAGAACAAGGAGGAAAATTCTTCACTTTTGCCACGTTTCTTTCACCTGGGGAAGTACCAATTCTTCCAATATTGTGACCAAGGTATTCAACGCTTTCTTTACCAAAGAAACATTTCTTTCGCTTCAACTTTAGGTTGGCCTTACGACAAGCTTCGAATATCCATTCCAAATGCATTCGGTGTTCTTCAAGAGTACGAGAATAAATCAACACATCATCCAGAAAAACATAAGCACAAACAGAAATATAATCCTTGAAAATACTGGAAATCACCCTTTGGAATTCAGAACAACCTATAGAGATTCCCATGGGCAGCACCTTATATTGATAGACCCCACGTTTAGTAATGAACCCAGTAACAGATCTTGCTTCAGAATTTGGATTTATCTCCAGCTGGTGATAGCCCGAAGATAAATCAAGAGAAGTGAAATAGTTTGCACCAGCAGTAGCCTCGGTAAGCTCGGATACAGTACACATAGGAAAATTCGTTTCAATAATCTTCTCATTCACCTTACGATAGTCTATCACGCATCGTTTAGAGCCATCTTTCTTACCAACTAAGAAGCAAGGACTAGTCCAGACACCTTTAGATTCTTCAATTAAGTCAAGCTCCAACATTTCATCAATGTATTGGTTCATGATTTCTTCATCTTCCCAGGTAAGCCTAAAAGATTTGCTCTTGATAGGAGTGACATTGTCCTTTAACTGAATATCCAGTTCGTAGCCTTTAATTTTTGACAACCCAGAAACTTCAGAGAAACAGTCCTTGTATTTTTCTATTATGGGCTTCAACTCATCACAGACACCTTCCGTAATGTTAGTAGCATCGAACTTGAATTCGTCCTTGATTTCCTCCACCGTACGACCATCTGGAATAATTGCATCTTCAAGAGTTTCACAATATTTTTGCGACACTTGTACAGTATAGACTTGATTTCCCTTTTCTTCTTGACCTTCACCACTCGTAGCTAAACGACGAAACCGTTCATTAAGAGAAAGTCTAGTGGACCCTCGACTAGTAATAGCAACCCGTTGAACCTGATTTGTGGAATGTGAAGGCAGATGTGTAGTATAACACTGTAGTTTTACAAGACCAGAAGTAGTAGGAATCTTGATCACAGAGTCAACCAAATTCATCTCGATACCATAAGCCTGGAACCATGGGACACCAAGTAGGCAGAGCCTATCGTTTTTACCTGTGTCTTGCACGCACATATGCTCAGGGCGTATTTTACCCGCGACCATAATTGGAACATCCATGACGATGTTACTAGTAGACGAGGATTTCTTATTATCAAAGCCCACCAATTGCAAGTTGTCACCGTTTGGAACCAAATGGAGTACTTCTTCACATAGATACTTGCTGATAACTGATACACTAGCGCCGCTGTCGAAAACGCATTCAACCGGAACACCATTGATAGAAACGACACCCTTTAGGGGAGAACCGATTTTCATACGATTGATATCATATGGGTAACGGTAAACAGATTCTATGTCACTGACATCGTCGTCATCATCATCCATCTCGTATTCAGAATTGTTGGAATCCGTAACGGATGTTACCATAGAGACTTCACCATTGCCACTCACCGAAGAATCAGAATCAGTGTCATACCAAGACGCAGCATCAGAGTTACCTTCTTGTTCTTCAGCATCCACCATTTTTACTTCATGGGCAACCAGTCCTTGCTTAACACCAGTCAAGTATTTCTGTTTCGCTCTTTTTGGCCTTTGCAAACGTAAGTCCTTCAAACCGTCGATAAGGTCACGAGAAGCATTCTTATCTATAGCCAACCAATCTAGGATAGAGAGTCCAGCATTCATCCGACTAAAAGTGTCCCAGATGTTTAAACCATTGGTTTTAACAGCCAAACGTCTTGCTTTTGCACGTTGTCTTTGTTTTGCAGCACCAGCCGGCAAAACAACAGGAAGAACAGGTGGATTAGAATCAGCCATGACTATATCACCATCTAATACAACCGGAACAGGAGGAGTAACAACCAAAGGAGGGCTAATATTAGTCTCTTTCTTTTTACGACCAGCATTAACCCTTTTAATTTGAGGAGCACCAGCAACAGCAACACCTCCAGCACCGCCTTCTGAATGCACCCTTTTTACACCATAGATTTCATTGATACCTTCAACGACACCACCGCCAGCAGATAAATTAACACCGAAATCACAAACAGTATCCACAAATTTAACATCATTAGTTTCACCACCAGAACCAGAAGTAGCACCAGTACTTGAAAATTGAGGATTTTCATTAAAATTTTTATGAGCATCAACTACCTCATTTAAAGTTGATACTCTTGGCCTTTTCCCTGGCTTTGTTCTTGAGAAGAACCCACAACACCAGCACCAATGGGGACAGCATTACTTCCAGTCGCAGCATTAGTACCATTTAAGGAAGGACAATCATACTTCTTATGACCAGGTTGATTACAGTGAAAACAAGTGAATTGACGACGCTGATTGACACCTTGGCCAGCAGAAACAAAACCAGTACCGGTAGCAGGAAAACCGCCTTGTTGTTCATTAGTAAGTTTAACCAAATTGATGCTAAGTTTTTCTAACTTGTCAACCAGAGAAAACATACTTGACATAGCCGAAGCTTCAGAAACTTGAGACGAGATATCTCTCCCAGTTACTCCAGCACCCCTCGTAGATACATTGCAAGATTCTTGGCCACCAATAACAACAGTAGAAGAAGCACCACTGATAACACCATACTTATTAAGACTCTTTTCGATTTGTTTAGCCTTAAATTCCACTGCTTCAAAAGTAGAAGGAGTAGCTTCCTTTTCGATTTCATAGGCAATATGAGGCTTGATCGCATTCAAGAACGTTCTAACTTGGAAACCAGCGTTATCATTGTTTAAAAGCGAAAACAATTCTTGCAACTT